>PVJD01002434.1:0-51398 GCA_004026545.1 Mormoops blainvillei | reverse complement strand
AAGAAAATCATCCCACAACTCCTTAACAACTGGTGTTACTTTAAAGCTATGAGTTCTAACTTTGCTTCAGGTTCATCTTTCAAAGCTACATAGATAGCTACATGATTTTTCTCCAGAGACTTTGGTCACAATGTGAATTAGGAAGCTTTAGTTATTTCATTCCAATAAATCCTAGTTTTTGTTAACTAGCTGATAGTTAAGCCATGTAACAATAAATATTTTTTTATCAGGTAGCAGATAATTCTGTGAAATCTCATAGACTAGTATTTAAACCAATTATCAACCTAATTTTGAGAGTTGATTGCTGGGGGATAAACAATCATGGCAATCTGACCTCCTATAGCCACTGTTGATAAGTCTGAAGGGATCAATACCAATCTGCTAACCTCCCCCAAAAGTCTTAGTTAGAAAGGTGTTGGAAGCCCAGGCTTCCAAGGTTCGGTCCAGAAGGGCAAATTTTCATTCCTTCGCCTTTATTTCTAATCTTAATAGCCCTGTTCAGAATTTTGAAAAGTGGAGGCTCCCAGAATAGCAGCACACACCATGCTAAACCGTTGCCTCTTGCTGCGCTATGAAGAGAGTTAAAGCCTCCCTTCAAAATTAAGTCCATTCTTGTGGTTTGCATCCTTCCCCCGTCCTCCTGTCCACAGCAACATGCACACTGGCTGAACTCTGATGTGGTTTGGGATTTCAGAGGGTCATCACCTAACCGTCCAAGACTTGGGTAAAATTACCTCCATAAAACTCTTTACACATTTGTTTTTAAATTGTGGGAATGACTGATTTATTCCCCAGGAATGTTTTGAGATCCTCAGAGCTGTGCAAGGATCCATAATTAGCAACAATCGCTAAGGCAGCATAACCCTTTTGTGAAATATTATGCATACACACGAGTTTATTTTGAACCAGTTCACACTATTAAACTTGAGAGTCATGCAGGGTTTACCCCAAGGCAATGCCCACTACCAGCACGCTGGCAAACACCTTGGCTACATGTCTTCCTGTTTGGTTGGTTCGTTTTGTATCTTTGCCTGTTTAAATGGGCAATAAGAGCGCTAACTAAAACGCAATCATGCAGATAAATTACACCATGTCTCTAAAAAGTAAAATGAAAAATAAATAAATAAAAGGTAAAAGGGAAACTCTGGTTTCAAAATCTTTGCAACATTCAAGGTAAGAGCAGTGTAAAACTGAACACAGAGAAAAGTTTTTATGATTGTGGCAGGTTTAAAATGAAAACTCATTTCTGTTTGTTTGTTGTTGTTGTTTTTGATATATGGAACATTTTACAAATTAATTATGAGTAATTTCTTATGGAAGTCAAGACTCAGGGTTTCCAGTACAAATGGTCAAGTTATGGGTCACAATGAATAATTGGATCTGAGTTCTGCCTATAAAATAGGAAAGATACTGTATATTCGAAAGCCTCCTTCAGTCTAGGGTCACGGAAACACCAAAAACCAATGGCCAAGGCTCCCCAGTGGATTCTGCGTTTCACCCATTGCCTATAAGCCCTCAGGCAAACCTTGCTGTCAGCAACAAAAGATAAAAGCAAGTATGCTGGTCACCCTGAGCCTCCGTTTCTTCCTGATCCTTAGTAAGGAAGGCATTGTTGGCTGCTTTTGAGATTATAGACTTATTTGAGAATTTGATGAAAGCCATTCACACTGTTCCCAAAAAACAGCAGATGTGCACATCACCACAAAAGTGTGCACATGCATCCACTGATTCTCTGACGCATACCCACGGACCTCCAGTTAAGAACTCCAGGTCCCTGCAGCAATGAGATTCCATACATCTTCATCTAATACATCCTTCTGGGCTCTAACCTGCTCCTTTTACTTACACTATGCACTGAAAAATTAGTCTTTGCCCAAAATATCACATAAAAATTAATCTTTGCTACAGCATGAGGATATTCTGCTGTGTAGATCGTTTACAGGTGAGGAAATAACTAGTAACCATTTACGTTTGGTATAATTGAAAACATTAGACAATCAGGAGCACCTGTTTGCCGTCTCTCTTCTTTGAGAAGGCAAGTAGGTGCTTAATCGGGGCCCTTCAAGGTCAAGATCATTTTTTTCTCCCACAGATTCTAACTACTTTAAAGTTTCCAGTCCCTGACTGAAATATGCTCTTAGCCCGCTTTGGTGCCTAGAACAGGACATCTGTTAGGTACTTGGTTCTCATGTTTCAGCTTTTGGGCCACATCCCTCCAGAGGTTTGAAAATATCACCTGAACTGTCCTCTCCCCTCTCTAGGTCTATTCTAGAGCAGCATTTCCCAGGGAACATGCCAGAAAACAATGTGTGCCATGGCCAAATGAATCTGGAAAGTCCTGTAACTTGAAGATCCCCCAGAATATTTTCTCCTGTGAAATTACTGTAGCACATGCGGAGAAACTCCAAGATCAGGTTTCTATCATGTCCCCAGCCAATGGATTCTCAGTGAGCTTAACCTAGATTCTCTGTTTATCAGGTTCATTGGTCACTCCTTCCATCTAAATATCATTTTGTTCAAAGACCTCCTAGGTCCTTCTCAACTTTGCTTGCTGGTATTGTCAAGACCCCTGGGTCCATTCTCCTCCACTGGCAGTTCATATTCAACTCCCTTTTGGAACTCACGTGAGTATTTGCATGTAAAAAGGCAGTCATGATCCTGTCCAGGAGAGAGCCCCCATTGTCTCCCCTTCAAATGGGTTTAAACAGAATCTTAGAACTTGGAACTGAGATGGGTTGCTTGGAGGTCCCCCAAACACTCTTCTAACTTTATGTAAGAGAACAGAGAAATAAGACCAGAACCTAGATTTTCTTTTTTTTTTTCTTTTCCTTTTTTATTTATTTATTTTCTAGGGGGGAAAGAAACATCAATCCACTCTTATCTATGTTTCCATTGGTTGATTTTTGCCTGTGCCCTCACCAAGGATCGAATCCACAACCTTGGAATATCAGGCCAACGTTCTAACCAATTGAGCTACCTGGCCAGAGCCCGGATTTTCTGATTCCCAGCCCAGTGATCCTAGGAGGTGGTTCAGGCTTCCCAGAGGCACATGAGATTGATTCATACCAGAAAGTAAATTTACTGATTTGCAATGAAGAGTGAAATGTGCCTGGCACGAGTTCAGTTATCTAGACAGAGCTCTACGTAATGATTAAATTACACTTGGATGTTTTCTTGATAAAAATGGGCTTAGAGAATGAGAAGCTATATTTTTTTAAGGAATTGATGTACTGGAGATAATACTGGGTTGGGAGTTAGGAGACTAATTCTAATTCTAATTCTCTCACCACAAGATCTTGATGTCATTGGGTTTCTGTTTCATCATCGACTAAATGGCAAGAGATTAGATCCCTTCAGCTTCACATTTGAGGATTCTGTCATCCTAAGTTCTTCCCTTTAAATTATTCTGCCTTTGTATCTTCAGCATCCTTCTTTTATATGCCAACTCACAAACCTCTGGCCCTTGGCCTCAGATTCTTTTAATTCATAATCATCCGGTTTTGGGAGTGGGTCCTTTTTGTCCTGTCCTGGGCATTAGATAATTTTTTTCTCAAGATTCTCACATAAAAGGTTCTTTTTTAAAAACAAACAAACCAGGTATCTATGGCTACTGACTTGATCATGAATAAATATTAATACCCTCCTCTCTTCCTGGAATCTCTGAATTAATGCAGTTTCCCCACACTCACCAGTATCTATTCATTTTATTTCCACGGCAAGACCTAAAGCTCCCAGGGAAAGCAGGGCCACTTTGTGAAATCTAGGCTGCTCAGTTTGACAGTCGCGGCGGCTTCCTGAAACACCACATCACAGTGTCATTAGTGTCAGATTATGATGACAGGGTCTTCTAATTCAAGTCTGTGACAGTGCTTTTAAATCACTCACACTACTAAATTGTTTCATTTATTTAAAGAATGTCCACTGCCCCCACAGCCTCTGGGCATGGGTACAAAACACTGCTATCAAGAGGGGTCCGCAGCAGTCCTCAGTGTGTGCATTATCATACTTTTACCAGTAACGCTAAGTACATCAACAAGGATGAACTATAAGAAACATATGATTCTTGTTCACACTTACATAAAGTAGTGACAATGCTGTTAGTAATTAGTTACCAGATCCTCAATTGCTTTTTTTTTTTTTTGGCATTAGTAATATGCCACTTGAAGTTTTACACCAAATTAACATTACCCACATTCGACTGTTTCCAAGACCCTTGAACATGTGCTATCCTTCTTTATAAGCAAAGATGATGCTCCTGACAGTTAAGACGTGAACTTTGAACTGTTGGCTTGCAGCCTCTAATTCAGAGTGTACAGAGTATAATCCGTTTTGGTGTAGGATCAGGCTGTCCTGACATTGTTAGCAATTGTTCACTGTGGTGAAAGGTCATTTCACTATTTGAAACTACCTCACCTGTCCAGGAAATAAGTTTATTAACATGTATCTCTGTCCAACCATCAAGCCTAACAGGTTAAGGTAAGGGAACGCAAACTCTGAATGCAATAAACAAGGTAAGTCCTTAACTAGGACTCGTTCCGGTTCCATGGTCAGCTCATAGACAGAAACATCATGCCGGAATTGTTAGGATTAAATAATTTTGTGATCAATGCTGCCAATTCCCTTAAATTTAGTGTCCATTTTTCTATTTCTCAGAAAGTTAATGATATCTGTTGATACCCAAATTCCTTATTAAGATGAGTGAGATAGTAACAACATAAATCACTTCTATTTTAATGAAAAAGTACTTCTGAAATAAAAAGGATTAGTGAAGACCAGGCAAAATCCCCAAAACAGCCTCCGAATCCTGTTCCAAAAAAGTAGGCATCTATATTGTCAAGAGAAAAAAAACAACTGACTGTAATTCCATTTCGAGGAACTACCCCCTCTTTTGTCTTATAAACAGCCCTATAGACAGTATATAATTTGTTTTGTTTTGTTTTCTACTGACACTATAAATCAAATGTTTTCAACTGACACTGAAACTAGAAAACTGGGTCTAAATTTCTCACTGGTTAACACAGTCTTACAAGATCTGGAGTTTTCTGGCTTCATTTCCAAATCCCAGCTCTTTGACTACCCATTTCAAATTGAAATATGAATGTGTCAATTAGTGGCTGAGAGAGTTCACATGGAATCCAGAAACTCCAGGTTTTTGCTACAAGATTAAATATTTTATATGCTATACATGCAAATGCTAGAATTATGGTTAATCTTTTGTTTTCACATTATTCTAATTTAATCAAATGCGATGTTTTCGGTGGCGTTGTTTGGTTAATGATGCTAGCTTTCATGTAGGAAAGTTCTGATTCATCAACAAATAGAAAAATATGCTCTTGAGACTCCATTGTTTCACCCACCATTTCAAGAAATTCCTCTTGCAACCATATGAAACATGACTGATTGGACCAAAGGGGCCCCTCTGTTAAACTAGAAAAGAGGGTGGTTTTTCGGTTTGTTGTTTTGGGTTTTTGTTGGTTTGTTGGGTTGTTTTTTTTTGTATTAAGTAACATGAAAGAAATTTAAATTCATGATTTTTGATTCTTAGTATCATGGTCTAATAAACTGAACTAACCATTCCAAGTATTATAAAAATGGGATCCAACATTTATTGGGGAAATATTACCTTAAGTATTTACTTAATGAATGTATTCTAGATTCTAATGTTTTTACTATGTTGGCAAACAGAAAAGAACTGTAAGATTGGTAACAAATGTTTTACTCCTGCAAGTAATTATTTCACTTAAAACAAAATACTCAACTTTTTTTCCTCTTCCACAATATGAATTCTTCGATCCTTTTGTATAAAAGGCTCAGATGATCTGTTTTCTCTAGCCAGAATGACTGCATATGTTCAATAATGTATCAGTTTCATCAGCCGCCATAGAATCGGCACATATGACAATAAATCATTTTGGGAACTTCCTGAATCCCAGCCAAGTTGTAGACAATAAAAGATTCTGCTTGTAAAGGCAGCTATAAAAGTTAATTTCATACAGGTTCCCCAGCACACATGCTATGGTTCAGTTCCAAACAGATGTGATCTTGGAACAGCAATGGAAAATGGCATGAAGTATTTTCGCTAACTTTGCACATCAGGACATTTAAGTACTTAGTGTTTTGTTCAACTTTTGGTCATTAACACGTTGCAGCAGGTATGAAGGCTACAATCACGTTTCTTCTGATTTTAAAGAATAGTTGGATTTGTCAGAAGTTGCATGCTTGTCTGAATTTTTGTAATTTGAGCCATTCTCTATATACTAGCAAAGTTCTCTATTAATGGTTCTCTGGAATTGATTTGCCACAATACTGATCAATCCTTTGGTTTATCTTTTGCTGGAATGGAGATTTTCAAAACATAGTAAAGGTAGACCCTCTCCACATAAGCCCTGCTGCACTTGAGAATACAAAGTGCAACTGGAATCCAAGAAAATGTAAAACAATTCAGTGCTTAGGGCTGAACGAGAGCATCATTAACATGTTCATCATACACCTGAAATTAATTAAGGCCAACCTACAGATTAAGGTTTTCCAGGCCAACAAAAAAGAAAAAAGTGGATTGATGATGTTATGTGGTGGATATTTATATAATTACACTTTATACCAGCAGATTGCTTTAAAATTACCTATGACACTTTCCATCCATTAGTTCATATGAACTTCAGGACAACCTTATAAATTTATGAGGGATTCTTATTTTGAGGGTTTGAAGAAACAGGCTTAGTGACACTAAGTGACAATCCCAAAAGAGACAAAGGAAATAAAGGCCACAACCCCAGGTGCATGGCCTTGAAAGGCCAATAGACTAGGAGTCCTAACAAATGCAACGGGCCCACACGCACTGCATGCTGGGACTGAGCTCCAGGAAGGTGTTCACATAGAAGACGCAAGAAATAAAGTTTTTCTATCAGTTCAGACACGGACAGTCTGTAGCCTTGGCCGAGTCACTTTAACTATTGAGCCTCCCCTTTCTCATCTTTATGTGAGAAGGGCAGAAAATAAATCCTAAGTTCCTTTCTATATCTGACCTTCTCCACAGGTCCTCTGGATAGAGGTGGCAGAGATCAGCTGCTATTTGTTGGCAAAAGGCACAAGGAAACATGTTTGGGAGACCTAGGTTGATGCTGTCTCTGCCCCTTAGCCATGTTTTATCACAAGTGCTTTGTATTTTCGAGAAATAGGTAAAATGTGTTAAACCATGTGACCTCAAAGCCAGAGGATATTTGCTCTTGTACCAGGGTGACAGACAGAGCAGAACCCAGTGCAGGCAAGTCAGGGGGCAAGACATAAGATCAGGTCTCACTTACCACTGTGCAACTTTCAGTTAGTCTCGCCTGGGATTGGCTCTCAGCTTAGTAGTTCATTTTCTTGGAACTAAGAGCAAGTGGTTTTGCTTCGCAAGCAAGTCAGAAACCAAATACCTGGACTGTGACCGGCCTGGTCCTTGCCTGAGGAACTAAGCTGATCGTGCTGTCTCCAGATTCTTCCAACTTCTACTTTGGACCAATTGAGCTACTGCCACAAGCAGGAATGGGTCTCACACCCAGTCTAGTATCGTCCCTTTCCTCCTCCATTTTGCAGCTCAGAACATACCAAGTCTTTGTTAGCAGTTAAGTCTATCGGTTGAGTGTTAAAGGTCTCACCTGTTTAAACTCTAATCTGAGGCATTCAGTAGGACTACTTTGATGTCCAGACTCTACAATGAGAATGATTCTTTCATTTAGCAATCCTATGAAAACTATAGCCCTATATTTACAATAACTAGAACATCTATAGCTCACAGCAATTACTATCTATCATCATCCGTCATCAGAACAGACCAACACACAAGCTAATAGAGTTGAGTTGGTTTTATTTTACCTAGTGGGTCAGCACTTTGCAAACGAACTGGGTATTCTACAAGATAATAAATAGTACTTTAGTGGCAGTAAGAGATCTCATCTGGTTTTTTTTCACTTGGCAGGATTTGGATCATTGGTTTTTAGTCCATATTACTTCCTAGAAGATGTTTCGCTGCAAAGGAGTTCTTTATATAGTCCAGTGTTTGAAATATGTCTCTTTCAGCCTACGGAGGAGTGTACCCCTCTCAGAGTGTTCAATCCAAGATCAGGTGGTTTTGAACAACCTGCACCCTCAAATGCCTTGTAGCACCCCCAGAGGGCAACCTGGTGAGGTAGGAATCCACCACTGGGCTCCCCATTTGACAGATGAAAAACCTCACGTAAGGAAGAGATGAGCCATTTGTCCAGGCCACGTTTGTTCAGGGACATTCTCATGGCTTTCAGGCTCTTTTTGCTCTGTGTCACCAGCTCTGGATGACAGTCATAAAAGAACAGTTCAGAGGAAGGGCCTTTTGTGTTGACTTTTATATTGAATCAAAATCTAAAGCTGCTTTCATTTCACCACAAATAAATCTCACCAGGTCAATTTACAATCCATGTTGAGGAATCTTAAGTTGAATAAAGAGTAATTTTACATTTCTGAAATTGTACATGAAGTACTTTTAAAATGAATAAAACATCATAAAACTAAGAGGATTAAGTACTGAACACGATATATCTGGCGATTCTTTTTCATCTTTAATACGTTGCCCATTGCTGTGTCCATTTATATTTTCCCAATAACCAACCAAGATCACCTCGGTCCTCTGGGGCAAAAACCTTTTTGCTCTCTGAGGGTTTGCCTCTGTACCCCTCAGATGATTCCATCATCTCACTCCATCTCTGTCTCTGATACGCCTCCAGAGAAGAAGACTTCAGACTCTGGGGGAGCACTGCACTGTCAACGTCTACAGGGCTCCAGGCGCTTTGCAAATGACGTTCAGCAATCACTGCTTCTGTTCCCTGAAACCTCCTTGAAAAGGATCAAATTACCTTTGTGATCACTGAGCCAATGCCACTTTCAGCTGCACTATTATGGGCCTAGCAAAAGAAGGAGCTCAGGACAGGCCTCCCGAAGATGTGCCACTTGGGCATGTAAATTATTTTGAGGTGAAGGCAGTCAAGACCTTGTGAGCTCACATGGAATTTTTACCTATCCTTTAAAGAATTTAAATTAGGGCCCTTGCCTATAATAAGAACTATTACCAGAGATCACTTTTTATGACCTATGTACAGGGCAGGGCAAACTTCTAATTACTGACCATCTGCTCCTCTTGTCATTCTGCAGTGACCTCCCCCGCCCCACCCCCTGAAGCTCTAAGGTGCCTTACTTCATACTTAGCTCAGAATGTCATACAACCTCACTTTGCCTTTCTGTCTCTGAACCTCTCGCATATGTGGGATCTCCGACTCTCTCATGTATGCGAGGTTCCCATACCTACACACGTAATTAAAATTTCCCATTTTTCTCTTGTTAATTTATCTCATGTCTATTTGATTATTAGCAAAAAGAACCCAAACCTAGAAGGGCAGAGGAAGGTTTATTCCTTCCACACACAAGAGAAGGCCAGGAACAGATCTGGTCTAGAGAGAACAAACGTTTGCCAGCAATTGACCATTAATGTTTGTATCTTCCATTAGAGTTTTACTATTTTGGTTCGTGGCTGTTTTTCCCAGTTCCTAGGATAGTATCTGGTAAGTAATACAGGTTAAATTAATGGCCGTTAGAACAGGAGGAAAGAAGGGAGGCAAAGAGAAAGGAAAATAGAGAAGAGGGAGAGAGAGAAGGGGAGAGGGGGAGGAAGGAGGGACCGAGGGAGGGAGGGGGGGAATAAGGAAGAAAGGGGAAGGAGAAGGGACCAAAAGGGAGGGGAGGGGAGAAGAGGATCCAAGGGAAAATTCGGCTTAGGGACTATATCAGAGGCTACTTGTCCACCAATACTCGTTCTCCCCATATTCGACAATACAAGCTCTCAGTTGCAGCGGGGCACAGCTCCTCAGCTGAGGGCTGCATTTCCCAGGCTTCCTGCAGCTTGGTGTGTCCATGTAACCAAAGTGTAGCCAAAGGGATGTGAGCAGAAGGCTATGTGTCACTTCCAGGTCACTCTCCTGGCTCCCTTCCCTCCTTCCTGCTGACCGCAGCTGTAGCTGCTCTCTTGCCTCCGGACCCAGCCTGCGGACTTCTGGGCTGTTACGTAAGAGGAGGAGAAACTGCAATCCTCGTTCCGTCGCTGTGTTCCGGGATCTTTCCGCTTTAACGCATGAAGCCTGTGCCTTAACAAATATAGGCAGTCAGGGCTTTCATCTTATAGTGTGAAGCAGGGCGCGTACCTAAACTGTGATCTACTCAGGTCTCTTGTTTAAGGGAGTTTTAAAGTTTATGTCAGTCAATTTTCTAATCAGTTAATATTTCTCAGCATGTGCTCTATTCCAAACACTCTGCTTGGCACTCTGGATACGTAGGATATTATCCAGCCCTCGAGAAATCTATCATCTAGCTCTGAAGACCAGACACACAAACACCACAAAGCACACTGGCCATTGCCCCTCTCCACGCGAGCAGCACCGTTGGTGTGCATACAGGGCCACTGCTTCCACCTCCTGGCCCAAGGGCCCTCCTAATTTGAAAAGAACGTTATGGTGTTTGAATAAGTTTTCCCTTCCCCAAATCACTTCATTTTCCTTGACCTGAAATGTTCCAATTACGAAATGGTCCCAGTACAACTATCAATGTCTTCATCCGTGTGGCTTGGTGACTTGGGCTTTCTAACCCCTCCACTATGCCTCCTCCTGTCTAGTCCTAAGGCACATGGAAGTGGGTCCGGGCCATGGCATAGTATTTGGTTTAAGTCATGAATGGCTGATGTTGAAAATAGGCCCTCAGTGCCTCTCTTCTTGCCACCCACAGCGCAAAGCTCGCCGGCCATGCTGGCCACTGCGGCGCTTCCTGCTGAAGGGCCGCTTTCCGGTAGCCGGAGAAGAGTGGCTGTGCGGACTGGCCTGGACGCCCAGGCACCACAGCCAGGAAAGGGTAGGACGAGCTGGCCAGAGCCAAACCAGGAGATGGATGGATGGAATGAAAAGGAACATAGGTTGATTCCCATTACCTGCCATTGGCAAATAAGTCTAGGGCTGTTTTTTTAAATTAAACCAATTGTCATTGTTCACCACAGGCGAGAGTAGTATCTGTCTTCAATATTGACCAACATGAAATGAAACACACATGTGATATGGAGTTACATCTATTACTCTGGATTAATTACATCTCCAACCTACTTATGTGGCGGAACCGGGGCGATTTCTAAATGTTAGGTGAGGTTGGCAGCACTCTCCAACCTCCTCGCCGTGAGGGGGACCATTTATGATACAGAGAAGAGAGAAGTTGTTTTGTGTTAGAAGAGCTGCTCAGCTACACCTAACTTATCAAGTGACGGTATTTGCATGTATAAAAATGAGATAGCAGTGCAGGATTTCTCTGAAAGTTACTGGTAAATGAAATGCCTAGCATGCTGCCTGACCCAGAAGAATTAACCATTCGTTGTTAGCGCGATCAGAAATGAACATTTAAAAATGCTAACAGTGGTTCCAAAACGAAAATGAGAACTTAGAGTGACATGGAGGGAAGGGCTGCCAGAATATGATACATAACAGCTATGGAAATGATTCCTGGAAGGAAACCTATATCCTCTGGAAGGGAACAATTTGAGAAAACGGGCAAAGACACAGCATGAAGTGACAGAAAAATGTGTAGGAATGTTCTGAAACCCGAGGGGATCTCTGAGGACATGAGCCCAGGAAAGAAAAAGAATAATTCATTGAGCTTTCCTACAAGCAGGACATCAGAGCAGTCCTAGCCTAACAGAGGCTGGAAGGGTGCAGACGGATTATTTTCGACTGGAAATGAGGGAGGGGCCTTGCGAACTTCTGCTGCGATCAAGGTTGAAAAGAAGCAAAAGGAAAACCTTTTGGAGAACTGGAAAAGAGATACAAAAGCCTAACATAAATTGTATTAAAAAATAATACAAAACTCTATGTTCCTGTAATTTGACAACTGTTGGAGTGTTGACCTCGTGAAACTTCCATATGTTGTGTAAAATCATTTTGAATGCTGACGGCATGTGTGCTGTTTCAAAGATGCCAGCATTGGTGGGGGGGGCGGGGGGCGCTGCTGGGGGCTGTAGCCTATATTGTATGAGGAGAGAAATGAGCCATCATTCCCAGGACGCAAAAGTGGGGCCCTGGGAGCCTGCCTGTCAGTGATGCTCCAAATTCTGTTCTCTGGGTCTCCCCTGAGCCTGAGATGTCATTGATTTGTACCTTTCTTCTAACAGAGTAAAGGACTGGGGTATCTGGACTTCACCAGTACTCCCCTCAGCTAGAAAAAGCCATTATGTCATGGCAGAAACACCCACCTCTGCCTGGTAGGTAAACAGCCCACAGAACGGAGAAGTGGTTTCTCCAAGGGTCTCAAGAGCTCCTGGCAATCAGAGAAGAAGAAAGGGGAGGAAATCCTTCCCTGAACCCCTGACTCGAAGTCACAGCCAGGTTTATGATCAGGTGCGGTTCTGCTTTGTTTTCTTTCAAGAAGCAGGGAGAAATCCTACACCATCCACCCTGCCAGGCACCAGCTTGTAAGTAGCACTGGGGGCACCTTCCCTGTGTCCATGCCTCGGGGACAGGGAAGGACAAGGAAACTTTCAGAACACTGAAGCATAATGAGTGGTTTCCCCACAGTGTCCAATTGGATGCACCTGTCCTTCCCTTTCACGTGCCTGTCTCCCACCCAGCACCCTGCACCCATCATAGCCGAGCTTGTCCCTAAGCTCCACACCCCGGTGGAGGATAGAGACACAGGGAAGACAAACCCAGGCAGAGCTGCAATTTGACCCCCGCGGGGCGGCCAGATGGCTCTTTCTCTGCCGAGGAATACATTTCCCTCAGATGGCCCCAAACTCCGAGGCAGGAAGAGGGCCCGTCGCTGCAGGCAGACATCAGCCTGGCACTCACTGTGCTTTCAGCAGGTCCGAAGAGCTACAGTGCAGCCCTGCTTCTCTGGACCCTCAGAAAGTTCAGACTCGTTTATTTTCCTTCGCTTAATCTCTCCTCTTTGCCACCACGACAGTGTGAAGCCTGGAAATCTGTGCTCAGCACAAGGCGAAACAGAGAGGAAGAGCCGGCACAAAATGTTTTCTCCAGCATGCTGCCTGGGGAGCCAGGCCTTGACTTTGACATGTGCTGGAGGTGTGGTGTCCAAAGTAAACCTTTGAACTATTTTTTTGGAACCTCCAAAAAGACCCTGCACATCAAAGGGGATCTGATCCCTGCTCCGTGCGTTGCAGGCATCGTTAAGCATTTTGCATGAATCAACCACCTTCTGAAAAAGAAAGGAAGCCCAAACTCAAAGCACATTGCCAGTCCTTGGACCCACACGTGGCCCCAAGCACATGCTCACCACATGGCTTCTTCTCCTGGTTCAGCGGAATCCAACCCTGCAGACACGCCCCAGGCTCCGCCATCGCACAGCGCTTGTCACAGAGCCGCTCCCGGCAGCCTCCCAGTTCAGGATACAATGGGGCCGCTTGTTGGAGCAGCCGCATGCCCCTCGCCCATGCCCACCTCGAGGGAGCCCACGTGAGCTCTGACTCCAGTCATGAGGGGAGCCCTGCTGGGCCGCCCCACCCCAAAAGCCAGCACAGGATGCAGTCTGGGGCTGAATAGGGAGGCCTCTGTGAGCTCCTTGGCACCATGCCCAGAAAGCCACATCTTATGCAAGCATCAGCATTGGTGGGCACGATAGAGAATTCCAGTCTCTGAAAGAAGGCAGAGCAGGGGGCAGATCCTGAGGCTTGAGACTTTTCTGCCATTTGTCTTCTGTAGCATTCATTCAGTTCCCCACGGGCACCTATGGTGATTAGCAGGGGATGAGATGAAACTTCAGAGGCCACAGTTGCCCCAGTAGCTCCTAGACATTGATACGGTATTCTCTTCCGAGCAGCTTGAGGGCGGAAGCATCTTCAGGCCCTTCCCTACCAACTGTGCTGTCTATAGGAACACAACTGAAGGAATCATTTGAGGGCAGCAGGGAGTGATCCTGAGAGGCCACTTTTGTCCTCTCTGGCCCCTAACAACTTCAACCCACTAATAACCTTCACAGCACTAGGAAGATATCCAACCCTATGCTTTCACTGGAGGTACGGGAAACAGTTTTTAAGACAAGATGCTATCATTCTTGGCAACTGTCTTTTTAAAAGTCATTTTCTCTTCTAGGTTCAGGAAAAGAAGTGAGGCTTTAAACTGCTAAGGCAACCTCATTGGTAAGAGTTTTAATGAGCAGTTCAAAAACTGCCCACACTTTGGCTCTTTAATTAACAGGCACAATTTCTGTTGAGTTCTACGTCAGTAGGAGCTATACAAAACCAGTGAGTGGTAACTATTCCATTCAAATAAGAATTATAAAAAGAAAAAGCTGAGTTAGAAGGAACAGAAAAGATAAATGTATTGTTTCTCTGGGTTATACCTTTAAAAATAAACATTATTACTTAACACCGCTTGCTGCAAGAAGCCCTTTTCCCTGTAACCCATCAGCCCCTTGAATCATTTTAACACCTTGACACCATGACCCTTGAGTCCAGACACTGGGGATCCCAGCCAGAAACCTTCATTCAACAAGTACTGACTGCGCATGCTATCCGCCAAGGATCCTGAGGTGACAGAGCTGGTCCCCACTGTCCAAGGAGCTCAGAGTCTTATAGAAGGTAATCACCGAAGAAAAAAATGCCATATGACTAGATTACAAGCACCCAAAGGCAGAAATGCTGTCTTATTCATTTTTACCTTCCCATGATCCAGGCAAGGTCTAAACAGAGCAGGCAATTCCCAAATATGTTTGTTGAATCATGACCACAGGGTGAATGATGGTGCCTCTACATATACAGCGATGACACAAAGGAGGGATGATCAACTGTGCTAGGGTGGGGAAACCCGGATGACAATTCCCTAGTGCATTAAGGCAAGGCCACACCAGGAGTTCTCCATGGCTTCTGTTCTAATTGCTCACAGCCCAAGCAGACCAGCTGTTAAATAACATTGGTCATTGTCCTACGGAGAGAACGGAGACCCTGGATCTGGGTCTTAAAGACCAAGGGGGAGTTTCCCAAACAGAAAAGCTGGGAAGGATAGTCTGGACAGAAGGAGTGATACAGACAAAGGCAAATAAACCTGAAATTTACTAAAGCAGTTGGAAAATTCTGAAGGGAGAGCCTGGGCTGACAGACAGGAGCCAAATCCCGCAAGAGCGTCATTTATCACACACAGGAGTGCCGCTTTTATCCTGAAGGGGATGAGGAATCATAAGAAGGCTTTAATCAAAAAGAGACCTGAGGAAATGACTTTGATGAGAAAAGAGACAAATCTGGAAAAGGACATGTTCAAAGGGTTTAGAAATGGGTAAGTGAAAAGGTGTGAGAGGCTGGAAGCGAGGCACTGGCAGTGGGTTAGAGAGGGGGAATGCATGGACATGGGCATATTTGTGAGGCAGGCTACCCTCAGACAAAACTTAGGAATGTATTAGATGTGAACGATAAGAAAGGAAGAGTTTAAAATAACTTCCAGGTTTCTGGCTTGGATAACTGGGCTGGGGAGGGGGCGCGGGGGTGGCGGTTGGGGATGGATTAGGGAGTCTACTAACATGATAGGACACAAAGGAGCCCAGGAAGGTTGGGACAAAGAGTTGATGGGCTTTGCATGGTGAGTGTTGCTTTTGCCATGACAGACGGAGCAATCCAGTGCAGGTCCTAAGTTCTAGAGCTCAAGTTGGAGATCTGTCCTAGATAGCTGGACCTCTGCTTCTCTGCAATTTGTGTGAGGTTTTTTTTTTTTCCCACAGCCTCATGAAGAAGTCTCAGTGTGTGTCTCTCTCTGTGCCTCTCTCTCCCTCTCTCCCTCCATCTCTCCTCAGAGATTTCTGTATGTGTCATCCCCAGATGCTAATTTGGAAGATGCCCCAGAAAGCAGTGCACAATCCAAAGGTGGCTATGACACTGGTGAGCTGAAGTTATGACAAAGCAGACTCCAGGGACACATCCCAATAGGGAAAAATGCTCAAACTTCATTTCTCATACCTGCTCCAAAGAGCTCAGAAAGAATCCCCAGTGCTCTCAGTAACCTCAAGGAAACTTCCCCCCTTTGAAGAAGAAAAGAAATAATAATAAAAAGAGAACCTTGCTTAGCACACATCAGCAAAGTCTTAGCCTATGCTCCATTGCTCGATCTGAACCACAAGCAGGTTTCTAACACGTAGTGATGGTCCTACCAGACATCTCTGCCTGTTGAATTCTGAATAAGAAATCCCGAACAAGCAATTGACTGCCTTATTATCTCCTTCCCTTCAGATATTTTTCCTGTAGTCCTGGCTTCCTCAAACACCAATTCAAAAGAACCCATGCACCCCAATGTTCATAGCAGCACAATTTACAATAGCCAAGAATTGGAAACAACTTAAGTGCCCAATAGTAAATGAGTGGATCAAAAAACTATGGTACATTTACACAATGGAATACTACACAGCAGAAAGGAAGAAGGAGCTCCTACCCTTCACAACAGCATGGATGGAACTGGAGAGCGTTATGCTAAGTGAAATAAGCCCGGAGGTGAAAGACAGACACCATATGATCTCACCTATAAGTGGAACCTAATCAACACAACAAACAAGCAAGGAAAATATAACCAGCAACACTGAAATAAAGAACAAACTGACAGTGACCAGAGGGGAGGAGCAAGGGGGATAACAGGGGAAAAGGAGGGGAAGTGTCATCAAGGAACATGCATAAAGGACCCATGGACAAAGCCAAATGGGGGAAGGATTGAGGTTGGGAGGTGGGGAGAGGTGGGGTTGGGGAAAATGTTGACATGGGAATGATGGGATGGGGTACAGGGCGGAGGGGATAAAGGGGAGAAAAGTAATGAGACAATTGTAATAGCATAATCTATAATATTTCCAGAAAATATATGCAAAAATATTTTTGTGACTACAGCTGAATTTTGCATTTAAAAAAAACCCAATAATTAAAAAAAAACAACAACAAGTGATTCTTTCTGAACTTTCTTCATTGCCCCCAGTTCAATGACTCTATTCCTATCTGGTACCCACTATAATTTCCAGGTTGTGAGTAAAGCCCAGGAAAAAATCCAAACATATAGGATTGCAGTGTAGCCAAAGGGCTTTTCCTGATCAACTTGATCTTCCACCAGACCTGCCTGTGAATTAAATCAGTCCAACTGGTGTGATGAGAATACACAGCAAATTTCCTGTAAGGGTTCAGTCTTGAGATAACGATGGTCAGGTATCCCTGTCATTTACAGAAATGAGCTCTACCCATCCCTGTAAAGAGGGCAGTGTGCACATCTATTACTGTGCCAACTATTAAACTACCTCCCATTCAGATACAGTATAAACTCTGAGGCCAGCCCAGGTTCGATGCCCAGGAAGAGGCACAGGAAAGGGTTCACAGGATCTCGTGTGTTACGAGAAGAGTTGACTCTCATTGTTCACTATAATTATGTTCTATAAAGTCTTAGTGAACACTGAACCATTGCTCCTAAGGAATTTTCAGGTTAGATTCCTGCAAGCCTCTGGTCACAACATTTGCATCAGCCAATCAATACATAATCTTGTTTAAAGTGTGTTTCTGTTTAAAGACACTTCCTTCAATATATATTGTTGATTCATTAACATTGAACTCACAGCCAACAGCACTATAATGCATGCCTGAACAAAGACTCTCTCGTGCACGTATTTAAGACACATCTCGACCTCCTTGCCCTTAGGAACACTAGGCAGCACTTCAGCGCTATACTTGAGGGGCATATATTTTAAGTAGTAGAATCACCAACAAAAGGTTCTAAACATGGGAAATGTGGCACTAGGTAGACCACGAGAAGGGCACTTGTTCACAGTATGAAAGCTGAAATCAGGAGGCAGAACATAACCATGTTCAACCTCAACTGGAAATGTGAGTGACTCAAATTTTTCACCACTCTGTGTACATCCACAGCTGACTGTGAAAGCACTGTAATTACTGACTTAGCAGTTACAAATAAGTTTCAGCCAGTATGAAAGTTTGCAAATATGTATCTGTGAATAATGAGGATCAACTGTAGGTTGTACTGTAACTTTTTCCTCTAACCCAGATATTCTGTAGGGGATCTAGATTAGATGTTTAAACACATTTAAGGTAGTTCATCTTCAAGGTCATTCAAGGTAACTTCCTCTTTTTTTGCATTTTAGTATACGTTTAAAAATAAAAATGAATAAATGACCAACAGCGTTATTAAAATTGTAGTATAGTGGTCCCCCCTTATCCACAGGGGATATATTCCAAGACCCCCACTGGATGCTTAAAACCATGGATAGTGCCAAACCCTATTTACACTATATTTTTCTATACATACACACCTATAATGAAGTTTAATTTATAAATTAGGCAAAGTAAGACGTTAACAACAATAGTAATAAAATAAAACAATTATAACAATATACTATAGTAAAAGTTATGTGAATGCATTCTCTCTCAAAATACGTTATTGTACTGTACTCATTTATTCTACTTGTGATAATGTGAGATGGTAAAATGCTAACCCTGTTCCTGAATCTGTGTAATCATCCCTTACTTGAAGTAAATGGCTTGGTGAGACCCATTTCGGAAATTCCTTGCTGAAGTCTTCCACCCACAAATTTAATGCCTTTTCCATCTTAACTAAACACTTACCACACATTGTGGCCATAAGTTTTGCAGAGGTACAACAGCAAAACTATCAGAAATATCTTTTTCCTTCTTCACAATTTCGTGGATAGGAGATTCGTTCTGACCACAGATCTTAGCAACCTGAACATTTTTTTCTCTCCTTATTACATCTAGAACTTTTGTCTTTTCACTCAAAGGAGTCACTTTATGGCTTCTCTTCGGCATACCTGAATTGTCAGCATCACTAATCTTGCTTTTTGGGGCCATTATGAACTAAAATAAGGGCTACTTCAACACAAGCAGAGGGGTTCCCTGACAGTGGATCTGATACCAACCAAAACCCCTACTAAGTGACTGGTGGACAGGGTACGCTGGACAGATTCCCATCTTAAGTGGAACAGCATAAAATTTTATCATGCTACTCAGAATGGCATGCAATTTAATAGTTAACGAATTCGTTTCTGGGATTTTGTATTTAATATTTTCAGACTGCAGTTCACTGCAAGTAACTAAAACCACAGAAAGAGAAAACACCAATAAGGGAGGATTAGTATATATCATAAATGTTTATATTTGACAAATTAATTCCGTTAACTCACAACACGAATACAACACAATACAATTGGCACCAATCATAAGATAATAAATATTTTTAAAATATTACTTCATGGATCATCACAGGCAGTATGGTCTGGCAGAGGAACATGAGTTTTATGTTGCATAACAATCGTCTTTTACTCCATCTGGGTATTTCTGTCTGTAACATCATTTGAAGAGAATCCCAATGCCTATATTTAAAACCCTTTGTGAACATGTGGCTCCAGCAGATGATTTTCATGAACCTCCTTGGGGCAGGTTCCTAAGTGAATGGTGATGAAAGTTTCTTCAAGGAGTTAATCACTCTTTCTAATTCACAATGCAGTTAAAGAAACGTACTATCTTATCTGCTGGGTGAATTGCAGTCATATCTTATAAAGGCTGGGTTTCAAAAATTGTAACTCTCAATTTTTCTAATCCACAGGGTTCACCAACTTACTTGATGAAATTTCCAATGGCAGTTAGTTCCGACAAGAACAAAATGAACTTTCCCTGCCAATATCTGGCTAAGGTAAGATTTTGCCTAAGGTTTATGAGAAAATCTTTATTGAAGTACAGTTGACCCTTGAACAACATGGGGGTTGGAGTACCACCCCCTGTGCAGTCAAAAAATCCACATATAACTTTTGACTCCCCCAAAACTTAACTATTAGGAGCCTCCTATTGACCAGAAGCCTTACCGATAATATGAAAAGTTAATTGACATATATTTTTAATGTTATATGTATCATATACTGTATTCTTACAATAAAGTAAGCTAGAAAAAAAATTGTTACAAAAATCATAAGAAAGAGAAAAACTTATCAATGCCGTAAATTTATAAGAAGAAAAACATCCATGGTATAAGGTGACCTGCCCAGTTCAAATCCATGTTTTTCAAGAATCAGCTGTAGCTTGTCAAATGCAAACTGGGGTTTCCTATCTCATCGAGAATATCTATTTGTCTTTAGGGCCTTCAGTTAATCTTTTGTTTGTCTCTTCAATGGTTAATTCCACCCCCCACCATTAAATCCTGCTTTTGGAAGGAAAGGGAAGAAGATTGGTTCCAATACTGATCAACGTTCTCCCTTCCAGAGAATAAGCCCCTTACACGATCATCCCTACCAGCCAGTGAGCAGCGTTTTCTCCACTGGACCTGCAGACACAGAAAGTTTAAGGGGTGACCTGCAATCATTATAAGACTCTAATTCCCAGGGTTCTCTGGTGTCTGGCTGCCACCTGCATAAAAAGCAATGAACCTGAACCTATTAATGTTTTTTCCATTTTGATCATGGGGGAAAAGTTGGGAAACATAGCAAACACCAGCTGAAAAATATATATATATGTCCATGCCCTGTTTTTCCCTCTTGAACCTTCAGTAAGGGTCTGAAATCTAATGTGGGAACTATGTGAATGGTCACCCTCTGCTAATGATCAAGGCAGTTCAAGCGATCTGTCCAGGTTTGTGGTAAAATACCTTCAACTGGGGTTGCCATTGTATCCCCCGTGAGAGTGGGCCACACACAAATGCATTTCACCATGGGGTCAGGTTTTTGGAAGTTCTGGCTTTGAACCCTACAATTTCCCTTGGCTGAGATACGACCCACTTTTCTTCGTTATTCTCTACTTTGTCATCCTGGGGGGAAAAAATCTCTCTTTCCCATTGAAAACAAAAGAAGGCCATTAAATACATATTACTAAAAGTAAAAAACTTTAAAGTCCTGTTCAAACCTTCAGATTCTAGCAACACCTACTGATGAGCTAGCGGTAGCAGGAAGCAGTTAGATGATCTTCTTGCCCTGAGATTTCATGATTCTGTGGACAGCTCTGAGGGGCTTTGTGGGCTCTCTTTGCTATGAACAAATTCTATAACCTCATTACTTTCTCTCCCTCACTTTGGCTCAGTTTAGAAACTTACTACGGACCTGGCAGTATGCTAGGTGCTAGGAATAGAAGGATGAACAAGGCCCATTCCTTGTCCTCAAGTAACTCCAAGAAGAGGTTAAAAATAAAAGATGTATAAAAAATAATGTCCTCCAAGAACATGGAAGTCAAGGACTCTAAGGAGAGGACGTTACCTGGGAGGCTGAGCCACCTTATCCACTGGGTACCGAGCAAGAGCAACCCTGATGGGAGCAAAGCATGAATGTGGAATGGACACATGTCATGATGCCCTCGAGAAAGAGCAAAGGTTAGCATTTCTCAGCCTCTCAACTTGTCTCCCGCCTCTGGGTTTTCCCTCTCCAATTTACTCTTCACTCCAAACCAGAGCAATCTTTCTAAAATGTAATTCTCCTAAAATCCCTTGGTTGGTATGCTTAGTACAGTTTCAAAGGCACTCCCCAGGCTGGCCAGTCCTTATCTTCCCAGCCCCGGCTTCTTCACCCAACCAGTTCTTTGTGGCTACCACCCTGTTCCCACCACCACCAAGCCTGGCTAACTCCACCGGGTCTTCCAGGGCTTAGCTTAAGGGGGCCTCTACTAAGAAGTCTTTCCCTTCTTCCCAGGCTGGTCTGGGTTTTTCCTCTTGGTGTCTCCAAGTATCCTCCCCGCAGCGCACATCAGACTCTATCATACTGACCTTCTTGATTGTCTATCATACTGACCTTCTTGATTGTCTATCATACTGACCTTGATTGTCTATCATACTGACCTTCTTGATTGTCTATCATACTGACCTTCTTGATTGCCTTTGTCCACCACAGGACTGTCAGCTCCTTAAGAGTAAACATTCTGTGAAAATTCATGGAAGAAAGAAAGGAGAGGTGGGAGAGAGGGAGGGAGGGTAGAATGTTGGGAAAAAATCCCAAATGTGAGAAATAAACTAAAGAAGAACTAAGAGCTGGGGAAAGAGTAATGAGAAACACGGAAGAAAGTGCAACTGTGCAAGCAAAGGAAAAGAGAGCTTTTAGTAGGAGGCGCTTCTCATTGTAAGAGAAATAGTCTAGAGAAATCAGGTAGCTAATGGTGAAAACCGGTGTTTGTCCCTTTTTGAGCCATGAATCTCCTGGTAGTCTGGTGAAAACCTATGGGCCCTTTCTCAAAATAATAGTTACATATACAAAATACAATACATATGATAAATAAAACTACTTATGTTAGTTATCAAAATATTAAAACATATTATAGTCATGTATATGATTCTATGTTAATTTATGAAGCAATATGACCTAGCAGTTAGTCTATAAACCATTGTAATTTCCCAATAGCAATGAGAAAATACTTCTAGATATCCACGGTAGCTGTCAGGTGATGTTGAAATACTTATGGATACATTTAGTACTTTTGTGGTTTGCTGCCTACACGCGTAACTGAAGGAAATACATACAAAATTTCAGCTGAAGATTAATATTTCCCCATGAAAAATCATAGACCCTAACCAAGTCACCAAATTAGCAATGAGGTCCTACCAGTGATGGGGCACGAGCCAGAGTAAAATTAGCTAATGAATGAATGGGAGGAAAATGGAGGCCGTGATTATAGGCTCCTCTTTCCAGATGTTTTTGTGGCCAAAAGAATGAAAAGGCTTGGAATAGCTTGAAGGGAGAGAAATGTCAAGGAGATATAGAAATAGAACATCTCCTTGTGACCCAAAAAGCAATGTCAAGAATGCGGCTAAATCACTGTAGAAAGCAGTTCCTGCATCATGAACAAAGAACAATACATCAGGACAGGGAGTTATTAGCACTGTTTTTAGTAGTACAGGAATATCAAGAACCACACAGCCTCACTGTCAGAACCGCAGGAAAAAAAGATCTTCAATACCACAGCATTCTTTTTCTCTGAAAAGTAATTGACCATTGTTTTTTGGAACAGAACAGATAACGGGTCGACTTTGGAGTCAATCCACAATTTCCACTCTCCGTGTAATGCTGACTATAGAAAGGACCATAAAAAGAATTCTTCTAGTCTATAGGGGAGACAGAATATCCCAGAAACTTGCTCCAGATACAGCCTTTCTTGTACAAATGGCCGATGGTCTTTGGGCAACAAAAGTTATTTAGCCTAATATTTTTCTGGGTCAGAATTGAACACCATCAATTTCAGCTGATATCTGAGGAATCAGATGCTAAATAAAAAAATGTATATATGAAAGACATACAAAATTTGAAAACATGGCAGAACAGACTCAGTGGCTATTAAACACCGTACACAACTAAAACAAAAATTGAGAAAGTTTGGCTTTCTTAATAACCTCCTTTTCCCAGCCAAAGTCAAAAAAAAAAAAAAAGGCTCCTGAAATCCAATGAGCTGGGCAGCAGGGCCTTCTGAGAGTTTGGGGAGACCTTGAACAGAAGGGAAGCTGTGCAGATATGCAAATGCCCTATTCAAATCCAGACTTTGCTTTTCCTGCAACTGAGGCTAATTAAGTGGTTAGAGGACTGCCTTCCAGCCTCTTTTCAGAAATAATCATGGATCTGTTGGCTAGTTGACTTCACTGGCCTTAGCCAGACCAAGAGAAATCAAATTAAATGTCCACTGACACAAAACCCAGAGGCTGTTGGACACTGGGAGCCGGTGATACGCAGTCTGTGGGTGGGGAAGGTGGCCATCTCGAGCACGGCCTCGGACCCTGGGACTGAAGCCCAGACGCTGCGAGGCAGGAGCCTAAAGGAACAATTGCACCACCCACATCGATCATGGGACACTGTTTATGGTGCTTTTCCATGGGTGGCGCCCAGGCACTTCAAAGAAGTGACCTGCACAAGCCTGACCACACCTCGGTGAGCTCCGCCAGCCTGCAGCCTGACTGCCATCAGCTCACATTCCAACTCCAGAGCTAGTGAGAAAGGGATTTCTTCAAGGTCACCTAGCAGATGCAGGACCCCGGGTAACACTAACTCTTAACCCTGTGTCTTATCTTGCACAGTAGTGTTTATCTCAGCCTGTAGCTTCCAGGGAAATGGTGGGGGGGAAAAAAAAAACAACAACAACCCAAAAACCCTTCTTTTCCAGGAGCAGTCAAGGCCACCCTCTCTGAGACCAACCTGTAGCTCTCAGAAGATTTAACACAGGACTTAAGAGAAAAAGATCACATTTTCCAAACCTGAAGTCTCAGATTTCTAACACCCCATCCTCTGGCTGCTTAGAATAAACTACCTCTGGGTTCCTGGAGGCCGTACACATGCAACAGTGTGCCAACCGCTTCCGAGGAAGATGAGACTCTGTCAGCCCTCAGCTTTGGGGTACCTCCAGACTTCAAGGACGGAAGTGCTGGTGGACTTCACGCCAAAGATTCCCTCAGAACCATCACGGCTCACTTTGGAGATTCAGAACCTCCCCCACCAGCACTCCCCAATCCATTTAGTAATCAGTGGGTCCTTTGAAAACACAATCAAGTGAAGCTCCAGCTCCTAGGAGCACCTCTCTGGTTGGAGAAGGGGGGACAAGGCCAGACTGCCATCCAGGGGGCATTTCAGGTGAGGTTATCCAAGGCTTGGCACAAATGCTGGTTTCCAGAGCAAAGGGTTCTCATTGAGCAAGCTGGGAACTCTCACTCGCCTGCCTGTGGCAGATTTGCTGTGTGGCCAAGTAACCAACGAGAGCCTGAGAAACACATTCTAGTTCATTCTCTCCTGGTTAAGAGTATAGCTGAATGAGTGGGGGAAGGGTCAGGTGTCTGCACTCACCTGGTGGTTCCACCTTCTATTGTTTTCTCCCCTCTGCCTCTATTGTGTTTGGCCCTGACAGGAAACCGGAAGCCACAGTACCCGAATTCTGCACCCATCCCATCAGGTCCCCTATGGACCCTTCATATCTGGTCAGGACACAGAAGCTCTAACCACTCTGCTTTTAAAAAGCATCTCCTGTGTCTATGGGCTTTGCTTTTTCCTGAAGCCAATAACACACTGACCGTGTAAAAATGGCCATGAGCTACTTCAGGTCAAGACCTCAATTTGAATTAAAAGAACAAGAAGAGCCTCTAGATCATTGCCAAACACACAGACTGTGAAGTACACGATCAAAGCTGGAACAAGTTATTTATTGCCACATTTAATACCTTAGTATTTCCTAGCACTGAATATGTACCATACAGTCCACGTGTTCAGTGGCTGAGGAGAACCCTGCATTCGCCATCCGCTCTTGTGCAATAAAATGATCACATGGAAACATTACGACATGATAACTAAATATGCATTATGAGGTCCCTTCTAAAGAGTAAGTGGAGATGGGAACCTCTGCATCACCAAGAGACCCCTTTACCTCAGGCCCTTGTCAAGCTTAGCATGCCAATCACCAACACAGGCCACCACCATGGCTTATCTCCTCCGTTCCGACCAACCCAAGAACCCTGATGGAAGAACAGTCACGCAGGCAGCCCTGCTCCCATTCAACAGAAATTGAATAGAAATTGCTCGTCTGCTTTATCTCCCCTCACACCTCCCCATGGGAGTCCCAGAGCTCCCTCCACACCGTTGAGTCCTTGCCTCCAGCTCCAACTTGCTTCTCCCTCTACCTACCATCTTGTCCTGTGTCCTATCAGCCCCTGAAGGACAGATTTCCTTCTACCTATAGACAACCAGCCCTCCTCTTATGTTTAGACCCCTAACGCCAGAGGGACTTCACGCCCATAACCATTCCCTCTCCACATCTTTATTCTGGCCCTTTTGCAGGTACCTGCCTTTCTGCCTCGAAACATGCAATTTTCCCCATTTTGAGGTGTGGACATAGGGGAGTTCCCCTCCAACTGCTTCACCTCCTTCCTCTCAGCCAGCCTTTGTAATCTCACTCACTTGAGATTACTCGCACATTTCTGTAGCACTCATTCATTTCTTACCCTCAGGCAGTATGGCCCACATGGCACCCCTGAAACTGTGAGCTCTCAAATAGCACATCCAAAAACTACCCTTTCTCATCTCTCATCCACCTTTAATTCTATGAAACATTTCACCAGTTGGTAACAGCCACCCTCACTCCCATCTCCCAGGAATCCTCCTTGGTGATTTCTCTGCCCTCCTGGTTTTACTGCTACCAGAAGGGTGTTTCCTTTCTGTCTCCTTTTTGGGTTCTCTTCCAAAGGTGGGAGCAGGGGGATAATCCATCCTCAGGCTTCATCCTTGTACTTTCTTCATCCTCCACCTACTGTGAAATAGCCCATTGGTCTTCACTGACAACAGAACAAAGCACCATTTCACATCCCTAGCCTTCAATGTCTTCCATATGACCCCACCCCACCAACCTTATCTCCTACTCTTTCCTTCTGCTCCAGCGAAGCTGCTGGCCTCCTCCCTGGACCACAGGTGTGCATGAATGTGTTGATAAATTCTAAAGGTACCTGGGCCATGTCCCTTCTCCTTTCCTTCTTTCTATGCAACTCCTACTCCTGTTCCAAAGTCTAGCTAAATCCTCATCTTGTCTCACTTGTATTACCAATGCACAGAAGACAGGCAGTATCTTATACTCTTGTATGTCACCTCAACAGCCTATGGTAGACGTATGGAGGCCAAACAAAGCCAAATATATCAAAGGTATTAAATAAAGCCATTTCATAAATATACTTAATCTTTGCATCCTTTTGTCATAATGATCATAGCCACAAGCAAAATGTAAGACATAATTTTTGTTCAAATATTGCTTACTTTATAGACTTTGGTAATGATAAAGTCTATTATTATACATTACAATGATCATTTCACAGGTTTAGGTTAACAAATCCAGTACTAAATAGACCTATTTTTTTCCTCCTACTTATTGGCAGGGTTAGAATAAGCTGTCATTAGCTAGTGGCAGTGTGTCACACTTGGCTCTGTGGTCTAAACAGGATAGCTTCAGCCATCGATGTGATTTGTCTAAATGGTGAGAAGCAGGTTCTTCCTATTTTGCAAAATAGAGCACCTTGTTAAAGCACCTAAATTTACATACCCAATAACATTACACCAAACACTATGTTTTAAAGATAACACTGCTGTAGCTGGCTATTAGAGAAAACAAGCACCTGGGAAAAACTAATATCTTTCTTATTCACCTTTAATTGTTAATAACTTAATCTAATGTTTTATTATTATTTTACACAGTGATTAAAATATAACTTTACAAACCACATCTGCTCTGTCCGAAACAGCTAGTCGAGTCACCCCCGACAGTGTGTACCCCTTCTTTAGCAGTGGGACCCCCAATTCTTAGCTGCCTATTGCCCAGCTTGTCTTTCAGCTAAATATTGTCTGCAACTATGTCTGGCAAATAGGTTAGAAGCAGAAATGTCATGTGCAACTTCTGAGAAGTATCTAAAGGAAACGAGTCTCCTTTCTTTCTCTTTTCTTCCTTCCTGATGATTAACTATAGACAAAAACTAGGCCCTCCACGGCCACGAGTGGAAGCATCTGTGGAGTAACCGCACCGAAGGAGCCTGGGCCTTGATTTTTTTTCTTTTTTTTAAGAAAAACAACATTTGAAATTTATTTTGCAGAGATGTTGAGTTCTTACATTTGTAAATAGAAAAACAATAAAATAGGTTGGCTTATTTTTGTATGCTTAGTGTCTATCATGAATATTCTGAGCAACTATATTTAAAATCTAAATCAAAAATATTTTATCATGATAAAGCACACATTTTTGTTACTCAAACTTTGAATTTTACCCTTTAGAAAACAATCCAAATTCTATTCTATAATTGGTCTTAATTTCTTAATATAAGGAAAGATTGTATACATATAGGTTTTACAATTCTTTGCAAAAAGAGAAAAGAAAATATTTGGGTTGGATTGTATACATATAGCTTTTGAAGTTCTTCTCTGAATAAAGATAAAATACTTGGGGAATATGTTAAGATTTCTACTATATAATCCACATATAAAATTGATAAAAATGTCCCTGATCAATACTTTTAAATACCCCTTCCTTTTCTTTCAAACACTAATTCAGGACAGTTTTCTTTTCTTTTTTCTTTTTTCTTTTCTTTTCTTTTCTTTTCTTTTCTTTTCTTTTCTTTTCTTTTCTTTCCCCATGAATAAAGCACATTACTACATCTTAACTCAGTATTAAGAAAATATTATCTTAGATAATATTTTATATTATCTTAGATAAACTAAGTAATTGTTTGAATTACTTTGCAGCTTTAGTTATTACTGTGTAATCATTACTACCTTATAGGAGCTGAGGAAGTGGAGCCTGGTCCTTGGTTTTCGTGGAGCAGACACACCAGCCCCGCAGTACCTGCCTCCAGAGTTCATTTCATGAAAGAGAAACAAGTATCTATTCTATTTAGCTCATTGCCATTTGGGGTTTTCTGTTGTGTGCTGCTAGACCTAATTTTAACTGACATACCTGAGAATCAAAACTTATGACTCAATTTATGACTTCCAGAAACTCCAAAACGAAATCCTACCAGGTAAATAGCTTCGATTCTGAAGTCCATGTATATGCCAATCCCTTTCTTTGTATGTTGAATGGATCCATGACTCATTCCAACTAAATGGACTAAAATAAGCATTATTGTCTTTCCTCATCTTTGTTCCCTTGTGGCTTTCTCCACGCAGATAGAAGAGGCTGATTAGTGTCATGGAACATGCATGCAATGTGTTGTACCAAAAGCTTAAGTTGACTTTCATCTCTTCCCTTTATTACCCATGTGACCCTAAGTAAATGATGTCCTGTACTCAAAAAAATGGAGTGAGTAATTTCCTTCTGAATCATCAAAACCCCCACTAGGGTTGCTGTGAGAATTAAATGGCATAAATATGTTAAAAAGCCTGGTCAGTGTCTGACATGTAGGAGGGGCTCAATAATGCTTGTGAAATTATTTTTAAAAAAAGAAAGAAAAAATCCTTAACCACAGGGGATACAGCTCCAAAGTGATTGGTTTCTAAATCAATAACGATTTCTTTTTTTAAGTGGAAAGAAAAACCATACTCTCACAATGGAGATTAGAGTCTTCTGTACAGAGCTGGATACTGAGACAGTTGGCCTTGAAACATTAGGGTCATGAAGTCCAGCTCCGCATAGACAGTAAAGACTCATGGGGAGTCCAAGACAAAAGTCATTTTCATTTGGTGCAAGTTAAAGGGTGCCACAGACCATCTGCAAAAGATGGCAGCCAATCATCTGCTTCAGTGCATATGCACTTGCACGCACCACTCCTTGTAGTAAGCGAACTCTTTTTGCTCTCTCCTTGCAACTTGCTTTGACCAATAGAATGCAGCAAAGTAGCATCTTGTGAGTTACAGGCCTAGGCCATATGAAGCCTAACTGCTTATTTTTGCTGTCTTGGGAGTCAGTCATCAAAAAGCTTAGGCTAGACTACCTGCTAACTGATGAGAAACATCCTAGAGAGAGGTCATGTGGAAAAGAACAAATGCCCACTCAACGGCTGGCTCTAAGACCCAGACAACCACCCTCCTTGATATCCCAGCCCCAGACAACTCCCAGGCGCATGCACCACCAGCGGCCCCAGCTGACATCAGGAGGAGCGGGACTGCCTAGCTCCCCCACAGAATTGTGAGAAATGCAAATCCTTCTTGTTTTAAGTCACTGAGTTTTGGGATGGTTTCTAACACAGCAATAAGTAACTGATACAAAAGATGAGAACTGTCCCCTGTGGTTTGTAGACACAGGACACATGACCTACCATCTTAAATCCTCCTTCCAGGAAAACCTACAAGGCTGTGACCTCAGAGAAGCCACCTACTTATAATTTCAGCTGCCCCAGCTCAAAGGCACTCGCTTATTCCCATGTACCCACACTGTTTGAGGTAATTGCTTTACTCTGTCCTTTAAGCTCATTTTTATTATTCTCTCTCTCTTATGAATTGTCATTAAATGGTGACTAAGAAATAATGTAAAGGGAAGAACTACGAAGATAACCCACACCCCAACAAAAATGTTTGGGTGAGTTACCCCCCACCAGTTGCGTTACACCCCACCACTTTGCTATAGTTAAATTCCCATTTTCCACTACTCAGTGAATTTTTTGTTACTAAACACTGCAGTAAATAACAGCTAACATTTATTGCATTCTTACCATGAGTAAGACACTGTGCCAAGCATTTTGGAGGTAGTATATCATTTAATTTTTTAAAGAACTCTATGAGGCAGACTCTATCCATTTACTCATCAAGTGTTAACCAACGAGGTTTTGTTCCAGGTACAGTGAATACAGAAATAAATGGCATAAACAAAGACCCTGCCCTCACAGAACTTGCATTCCAAGGTTGGAGAGAGGCAGTAAGCACATAGTGTGTAGGATGGTGAGAAATGCAAACTAAGGAAAAAATTAAACTGAGTAAGAGCCTTACAGATCAGGTGATGTTTGAGCAGAAAATGGGGGTGTTCACCCAAGGGATAGATATGCAGGAGGAGTATTCCAGGCCAGTATAATTCCCTGAGTCAGGAACATGCTTAATTGTGTTCCAAGAGCAACAGGGGCCAAATGGCTGCATCAAGATGAACGTACTTAAAGGTGAGAACAGAGAAGTAACTAGAAGACAAATCAAGTGGGGCCTTCAAAACAATGGTGAGGACTTTGGCTTTATTCTGAACGAGGAGGAAAGGCACAGGAGGGTTTTGAGATCACATGTTCAAAGAATCACTCTGTCTCCTCTTTGTATGGACAGGGAAGGAGGGATGGTTAGGAGATCAATGTGACAATCCAGCTGGAGTATGAGGGTGCCTCGCACCAAGGTGGCAACAGAGGAAGTGGCAAGAAGCAGCAAGCTTCCAGAAATATTACCGTTAGCATTATTATGCCCAGTTTGCAAATGGGGAAACTAAAAGCACAGTAATACCGCCCAAGATGATACAGCTAATAAATGCAGAGCCAGAACTCAGATCAGGGTTTGACTTGAGAGCTCATCCTCTTTGCCTTGCCGCCCTACTGCCTTACTTTTGAAACCTCTGAGCGTCATGAGTCAGAAAGTCCACAGGTCAAGCTGTCCCAATTCTACCCTGTCCTATCCACACATAAAACAGAAACAGGCCAATCCCCGGTATCAGCTCAGCAGACTGCTGGAAGAGAACTGTGCCTTCATGACTTGAATAATCCTTCCTCTGTATGTGAAAAAGACCCAGAGCCACACTCTTGGATGTGGACAAGCTCTTGGCCTCTGACACCCCAGGCTTTACCAATCACCCACGATTGCCTGAAATCTGGGTGAATTGCTTTCTCTCTCACAGAGGCTGCCAAACAAGTCCTCGTAACTGATTACCTAAAGCGATCAGAACAACAATGTCATAAAAACAATTATAGAGAAGACTTACGAAACAGTAAGTTTGTACATGTTAAAATGATGTTATCGTAGCCTGCCACTCAGTAAAATTAAATGTGTCGTTGGGAATGAAATTTTCCACTAACAATTTCTATGAAGTGAAGAGTTCTGATTCTCTTACTCTATTTGAAATTTTCTTGCTCATGAACTTTCACAGTGACACAATACGATCCAAATATGTTTACGTGGGTGCTTCTTAGAAGAGATGTGTGTACACACAAAAAAATACGTCACTGTAAATAATCAGATGGTCATGACCTTGATGCACTCTGTGTTGAAATTTAAAGAAAAAATCTTTCTTAGTAGTTTAAAACCTTGCTAAAGTTCTCTAACATAAAATATATTCATTAAGAGGAACTACATTCCCTTCCCCAACTTTCAAATTTCCTATTGACAAAGTTGAAAATGAAAGGACCTTTTCTGAATCTCTCTTCCTCCCCCATTCTCATTCATATTCTCTCTCTCTCTCTCTCTCTCTCTCTCTCCTTTCCTCTCCTCTCCCCCCACCCCCCAGAGCCACCCTTTTCCAAAGCAGAGGACTCCAAGATTTTCAGCTGCAAAGCCTTGGAGACCCCAGAGGTTCAACTGTTAAGAACACCAATTTCCGACTGAGGAATCACATGCAAAGAGAGTGAAGGATAACTGACATGACAATTTATTGCCCCCAAAACAACCTTCTCAACTCAAAGCAAAACCGTCATTATTGGTGAGAAAGACACTGCCTGTTAACTGGCTGTGAAAGAGTGATTTACAATGAATTCTCTCTCACAGTGGAGGTCCTCTTGGCAGTCATAAATACAGGTTTTGTGTATTCAGAAGCAAAGCTCAGAGGAGCAGAAGAGAGTAAAAAGGATCCGGCATGGGAAGTGTGCCCTTTTCCCCATATTTATTCCAGAAAGTCACAGCACTAAGAGAGACCTCTTGAAAAATTCCCCATTAGGAAAACAAACTTGCAGCGTGATAAGGACAAAGACCAAGCACTTTTTTTTTACCTTTCTCTTTTTTAAGTAGTTTCATATCCATTGAAATCTCCCGCTCCATATTTTACGGCGTATAGGAAGATGGCACTTGCACAAATGAGGAAAATGCTAATACAATTTTTGGTCACAGAGTGCTGCAACCTAACCTTGCCAGAAATAGAAGACATAAAATAGTATTAAATTTTTGCACCTGAGAGAGCTGTTGAGCATTAAGGTAAAGCAACACTAGGAGATAGGCAGGCATCTAAGAGTATGCTTCCCAGACGTTAACAGGAAAAAGGCTAGCTAAAGACTTATGAAACAGTAAGTTTGTACATGTTAAAATGATGTTATCGTAACCTGCCACTCAGTAAAACTAAATGTGTTGTTGGGAATGAAATTTTCGGAGGGTTTGGGAAATGAAAAGGGTGGGAGGAAGGAAAGGGGTCTGGAGGAAGAAGAACTAGCCCAGGGAGCAGAGCTTCAGAGGAAGTGCCTAGAAAAAGAAAGAAATAACTGCCTGGCAGTGGGATTGTTCTTTCCTGCAGTCCCCACCCCAGGCAGCATATTCCCGGAGGGCACAGATCAGAAACCCACTGAGCCTTCTCCCAAAGCTGGGAGAGTTTCTTGTGTGTTTGTCCTAGTTTTTCTGATCAAAACAGGTGGCACCAATGCAGAAGCATAGAGCTCATTTCCCGTCGCAGACAGACATGATCTCCAAATAACATTTGTCTTTGGAAGTTTCCTCTGGGATATTGGGAATTAATCCGTTTTAGGACTAGTGGAAAATGGCTGTAAATAAGAGAGAAACGAGTGGCTTACAATCTTCTTTGCAGACACGAATGCATATACCCACAGAGTGAAAAACTGGAATTCAGAACAAAATGAAAACCAGGGTTCAAATCCAGTTGGTCTTTGATGACGTGACGAAGCCTGAGTGTTAAGTGCTAAATGGGGTTGGAATACAAAGAAAGGAAAGGGGCAATACCGGACAGCCCATCGGCACAGCAACCACGAGTCTTACGTCGTGGACGGGGTTAGCAGAGAAAGCCCAGGACGCCCAGGTGTGTGGGGGAAACAGGGCCAGGTTCGGGATGAAGATAGGGAGTGAAGGAGGAATGGGAAAGAAAAGCTGGAGAGAGCAGGACGGAAGGAAGAACAGCAGGACCGAAGGAAAGAAAGCAACCAACCCCAGAAATTCCTTAGCTAGCTCGAAAAGCTTTCTGAACATGTGACACATCTCAGACAATTTTCCAATAATTCAGGAATGGATGTGAAACCCATTTCCTGCCCCCGAGTGCTAGGGGCAAGTCTGTCTTCTGCTAGTTCTTTCCAGCACTCAGGGACTTCAGGACCAAGGTTTCTTCATCATTGCAGCATCCCCAAGCCTCTCAGGGAACAGGGACACTGCTCAGGTTCCACAACAAGAGCCTGGGCTCTCTGCATTCACATGATTGCTTTTCTCTAGACACCTTATTGCATTTACCATAATTGCTGTGTCTCTGCCCACCTGGGGAAATAAGCACCCCACCCCCGCCACATTGGGTCTTCCCATCAAACAAGAAATAAATCACACCTGCGAGTTGTCAGCAGCGATTCCTCGTTCCCCAAAGGCTGTACTGCAGGCAAAGCTGGGGAGAGTGTGGGAGGTGAAGAAAATAACATGCGAGTAATGAGACCTTCCCTCAGGGGTCCATGGGTAGGGACACTGAAGAAGGCCTTGAAACCTTCACAGGGCAAAGTGCAAATGCGTACAAGACAGACAAAGCAGATTTGAAGGAAAAAAAACACAGCCTTCAGTTCCTCTAGGCCACAGAGAATGCCCAGCTCTTCGTGACAAGTTCAGGCTTTCCCCACTCAGTAAGCATAAAGGAAGCAGGACCCAGGACTAGTGCAAGACAAAGAAATCCAGGGTCCCCAGCAACAAGTAACTGGTAGTTTTGTTAGCTGTGAAGAAAAGATCAACTCTTGAATTTCCTCCTTCCTGCTGTGGGAAATGCACCGTTGATGAAATCCTTTCCATTACCCACGACCCACACACATCATGGAGCGGAAAACACAAGTCTGAAAGTCCAAAGAGGAAGGTAGGGGAGGAAATTGCAAGGTCAAAGTGACCTCCTGGGGAAGTCTGATTACTCGACATGTTTAAAGCATTTTCAGATGTCTGGAAGTAGTAGGCACAGAATGGAAGGGGGAGGGGTCCCAAAAGCTGTAGGAAAGGAAGGGGCTGTAAACTTGAGAGTCCCTCCCAGAGTTTTACTGAATCGCCTGTGACACGCCCGGGGTGGAAGTTAAGAGAGGGCAAACGGTAAGGAATCAGCCAGCCAAACACAAAAGGAAAGGAGTGTGGAGTCGAGGTTAATTGTGGCCGTCAGAGATGAGTGGTTACATGGGGAGATTCATTTAAAATTAATGAGGCGTTGGTTGCATTTTATAGGTCTTCCTAGGTAGAAAGATCATAAGCCAAAGGAATAGAGTGGAAACTTTTTGTGACCAGTCCCTTCAGGCCAAATAGACAGATATCGGGTCTCCACGCCAGAGAAGCATAAAGGTGCATAGATGCCAAGTGCCAAGGGTAGGAGAGGATCCCAGCAGTGTGCCCAGGTGAGGGCCCAGCAGTCCTGGGGGGAGGCCCTGAGGATGGACGTGTTTGATGCTTGAAGCCAAAACTTTTGCTAGGCCCGCAGGTTACGGGAAAGAAAGAAAACCTCAGGACCGCGGCGTCGGCACTTCCTCACCTTACCCTCGCCGCCCTCGGACCTAGAAACAGCGTGAAGCGGGGAGGGGAGGTATGTTTCTTTGACTCACCCAGACAGTGCCAATAACTGCTTGGCGCAGACGTTCCTGGAATCTGACTTGGTCTGGGAGTGAGGGTGATGTCTCTATCAGCACGGTCCTCCGTCAGAAGCAGGCTAAACGTTGCCTTCTCCGACAAGGCTCCGCTGAAGCCCAGGCTCAGTAAATTGCTTCCTCCTTTGTATCGTTTGTTCTAATTGTTATTATCTCATTTTCCTAATGTTTTTAAACTACTGTTTGACTCAGGAGTGAGAACTTTGTCTCATTTATCTTTATCCCTGCCACACGGAATAATGAAATCTTAATAAAATTGTCTGTAGATAAAGGAGTGAAAAGACAGAGTGGGCTCTTAACTATGGTAGCTAACCAGACATGAGGATGAACCAGAAGAAGAGGGAGGACACACGGGAAAACAAAACGCACGTGTCCTAAAGCCGCAGGCTCCATAGGAAAGAGGATCGTGGCCATGGGCAAGATGTCCAGAAATATTCCAGCTGACCTGGGAGCATGAGGCGGCAAGCAGTGGGCAGGGGAATGGGTCACGAGAAGAAATTGAAATAAAAAGACAAAGTGCCCATCTCTCCTTCCTGGATCAAAGTTTCCCAACACCAGGAAATAAACACTCATAAGATTGTCAGAAACCAGAAGTCATGCAAGTAGTCACCGTCTCATTTGGCCCCCAAATGCTTTGCTCCTGAAGGGGACCAAAGTTTTACCCTTTGGGATATTGATTTTAAACTGGTTATGAAGGAAAAAGAAAAAAAAAAAAAGACTCAGAACCATTGACCCTCCTCTTTTGCGGCCCAAGAGATTCAGACAGAGAAGCGAGCTCTCAGGAAGCGAGCCCCCCTTAATCACCTTAAGGCTCTTCACCCCTGCGTTAGTCAGGAAGCCTCTAGGCCTGTTGGCCAGATACCCACTGAGCCCCGTTGTTTCTGAGCGGCCTGGCGAGGCTTTTCCTGCCTTGTCCCCTTTCTCCAAAATGTCTTACATACCCAATGTTACCTTGTTGTTTTTGGAATTTCATGCTTATGTAAACCCCCTATGCACACGTATTAAAACTTGGATTTTTTTTTTTCCTGTTAATCTGTCTCTGTTGATTTTATTATCAGCCCAGCCTAGAACTCAGAAAGTGAGAAGAAAAGTATTAATACATTTTTTTAGCCCCCACAGCCTAATTTGAATTAACTATGGTGGAGAGGAAAGCCCCAAGCAGGGCCTCGTTTACTGGATGGCCCCCCTGGGTCTCATTGTTTCTGGGCTGCCTAGCAAACATTTACCTGCCTGTGTGCTTCTGCTCCTCCCCAACTCCCTGTAAATTGCCATTTCCTTTGAAATCTCAGACTCCTCCCCCTACCCCCTTTGTCCAAAATGACATATACACCCAATTTTACCTCACTGTCTCTGGAATTTTCATGCTTCTGTGAATTCCTCAAGCATATATGTTAAATTTGATTTTCTCCTGTTTAATCTGTCTCAGTTCATTTGGTTATTAGCCCAGCTAGAAGAACTTAGAAGATGGAAGGAAAAGTAACATTTTTTTTTTTAGCTCCCACAGCCCTGATGCTGAGATGTCTAATATTGTAACTAACTGTTTACTAGCCAATTTCTCAACAAACCCACCTTGTGAAGAAATCTGAAATAATGGAGGGAAAACCATGATATGAATTGAGCAGCTCACCCTTTTCCTCTCTAAAGAGGAGAACCTACAGAGTCTTCAGGTAACACCCACCGTCAAGAATACAGGAAATGAATTCTTCAGACATCAGGCCAAAGCCATAAAATAAATCCAAGCTGCACACTGGTCAACACTTTCTTCCCCTCAGAAGACCACACTAGGACTGCTTTGGAAATTTCACGCACAGACCCAGTGACCAAAACACCTTCTTCCTCTTTATTCAATTGTTTCCCACCCACACAAAAATAAATGCATTGTGAGCCTCCAGGGTAGAGAAAGAATGTCTTCTATTCCTGTCATAAACTTCCCTTCCTCTTGTCAAATGGTAGACTCCTAGTAGCTATTCCAGGCCACAAGACCAAGGCACAGTGAGCACCAGGGAAGACAAGTGGTTTAGGACTGCTATTATGAGTATAAACCCGAAAGCCAACGCAAAATGAATGGAGAAGACCCATTCAGGCCACTTAGAAGCTTTGTCTTAACTCTGTAAGAAATAGGAAGCCATGATGGAGTATCAGGGAGGGAGTCATGAGGCCTTCATCTCAGACAGATGACTGCAGAGGTAGATTCGAAGCCAGCCAGCCTAGAAGCCATTGTAATAGGACAGGCAAGGGCTGAGAAAGAGTTGAGCTGGACCCTGCAGCGTGAGGAGAGAGGGGAGGTGTGAAGGTGGTGTGTGCCGGACCCTGAAGGGGACAGTAGGCAGATCACACAGTCCCTTTCTTTGGGCTCTGGGGAGGGGCCAGACAATGAGTTGCTTGTGGAAACAAATGCCATCATTGAAATGGTTGGTAGACCTCGGAGGTCAAACTTACCTTGTGGGTAAATGTGGAACTTTCTTCTTAAGAAAATAAATGTCCCCACTGTCAACCATGTTGGGCCACAGAGAATGAGTGAACTTTGAACTTGGGGAAGGTATCACAGAGAAATTGCCCCCAACATTTGTTTTAAAATAGCTAGACAGATGTTGTTTGAACTGCAAGTGTTAAGACTTCAGTATAAAACTGAGCTCAACTCCAAACACGGCAAAGACGGCTGCGGATTTATGGCCAATGGGGAGAGGTAGCGGGTCAGCGGATGGAAGCTTACTAAGAGGAACTCAATTAGATAGTCAGCGTGTGTGACAGGGGAGGAGGATACTCTCACTATACCAGGCTCAGCAGGCCCATGACAAGGCCCAGTTGAGAAGAGGGTTCCAAGGAGCCTGACTAAAGCTTGGTCAAGGAGGGAGTCCTTGCCAGAGGGGAGAAGGACCATCTCTGCTCCACAGGGAAGAGAGCCCAGTGAAGGGGCCCAGAGAGCCCTCTCCAAATACATGGAGGCAAGACATAATGTGGGAAACTGCTGGAAGCCGGGCAAGGACCTGAAGCCAGGCTCAGGGGCTGGGAGACCTGAGAGAACTCGCTGCTGGGGTGAAAGAAAAACAAGAGAGCACGCAGCCTAGAAAATCCCACGACTGAGGGAAAGGAAGATCAGCAGAGCATAGCAGCAGAACCAACAAGGGTTGATTCATGTGTCGGATTTAAATTACAGTATCGCACCAGGATGAATTTGTGGAACAAGCTGGCTTTCGTCAGGATATCCAGATAGTATAAGAGGAACCCTTACAGAAACACTGAACTTCCTCCATCTGGATGTAATAGGGTTCTCAGAGTGATTGTGGTTTGAACATTACAAGAAATATGGCCTTACCTTATTCTCCAAACTTGTGAGGTAGAGTATTCTGGCTACCACAGACTTTATCGGTATAAATGTCCTATGTTCCAGGGACCAGCTCTACACAAATTAATAATGTTTTTTGTTTGTAGGGTAGGGGAGAGCAAAGTCAACCTAAACTCAGAGAAATATCTTCAAGTGGACACCCAGCAGACTTCTTTGTCCACCCAGGCCCTGGAGATCAGCAACACAGTCCTTGCCAAGTGGTTATTCAGATTCAAGCTAAAGTTACAAGCTAAAGGCTCAGCTTGATTCAATTCAGCATGTTACAATCCCTTTACCAGCCCCCACACCCAGCTTTATTATATATGATCAAGTGACTTTGAATGAAACTGTCTCCAAGTCCTCATTTTTATTTCATACTGACAATATTATTTTTATCAAGCTCATATTTCAAGAAGCTTTATTCTACTCTGACTTTCCTGAACCAGGGGAAATTATCTTGTTCCTTCCCCTGGGTTTGAAAGAAAACCTTTCTATAACTAATGTTTATCAGCAGCACAATTTCTTTTGCAAGAAATTGAAACCTCCTTGACATAGCAAAGGAAAAAACACCAGGGCTGGGATGATAGACACAAAGAAATGCTTGAGGGAAAGGGAAACCCATCTTCCAAAGCTCTGCCCTCTGGGTTTCCTCGTGGGCCATATGCTCTCAGAGTCTAGCCAAGAGTGGTTTCAAAGCAGGGGACGACCAGGGCGGCCTGGAAACTGACCAGTCAGGACAGAAAAGGGTCCCTGCCGGGATTCCTGCTGGGCAAGCTTTAGCGCTTCCGCTCCTGGATCATGGGAAGATCTCTGGAAGGGCAGCACGGAGAGTCGTACACTATTCGGGATTCTCCAGAAGAACGGGACTCATGGGAGAGACAAAGACAGAGAGAGACTGAGGTTTTAAGGATCTGGCTCCCGAAGTGTATAAGAGCTGACTGCTCTGAAATCTGTAGGCCAGGTCGGTAGCCTAAACACTCAGGCAGGATTTGACGCCGCAGTCTTCAGGCAAAATTCCTTCTCTGGAAAACCGGTTTTCACTCTTCAGACTTTTAAGTGACTGCATGAAGCCCACCACTTCACTGAAGGACATCGCCTTCTCCTGAAGCCAACTCATAGTACATGTAAAGCACATAACAGCAACAGCTAGATGAGTGGCTGATTGAGTACCTGGGTACTCACTATAGCCTACCCCAGTTGAAACACAAGAATAACCATCACAGCATGGGGTGGGGGGAGCGGGGAGAGAAGGGGAGGTCACCCGGGGGATTTGAAGCAGCTGCTTTGATCACCACATTTTACTATTTTAAATAGTAGCCCTTGTGTCCTCCCCAAGTGGGGTTTCTATAGAAGCTTATGGCCCTCTAGTAATTGTAGCTGCAACTTTTTCTCCTGATTCTGTGCATGTGGCCTCACCAGGGTTGCTGGTGGGGACAGCAGGACAGAACTGGGCAACCCAATAGGGGCTTCCAGGAGCAGTTCCTAGGAGGAGTTGCTCATCAGTGACAACGGAACGTCAAAATGTCATTGGTCTTCATGTCAAAATTCTGCCTCCAAGCTTCATACTTACTCCCAGGTAATTTGGAGGAACCCATCACCATTGTCCCAAGAGGAAAAGCAAATGTACTACTATCATCATAGCAATAAAGTTTCTCATTATTGAGAACCTGCTAAGCAATATGGTATGAAACCTTTAATAATAACATTTAAAAGGTAAGCTTTGTTATACCCTTTCTATAGGTGAAAAAACCGAGGCTTCAAAAGATCGAATAACTTACCCGTTACCACCTAGGTAATAAGTGGGAGGGCTGGCTGGCAGTTCTAACCAGAGTGGCCAAGCAGATTCCCTTGTTGCTAGTTCATCTCTGATAAACATCGTACACTATTGGTAGAGCTCATTTTCCAGAAAATCCACGAATCCTTGGTTTTGTTTTGGTTCTGCAAAACTCATACTTTTTTTTTCCCGTTCCATAAATCTAATGCTGAAGTTTCTAATAGTTACAATGCAAACGATAGTTGATACTCTAACACAACTTACTTTCTATTAGCAATGCGGTAACTAAAAAATTTATCAGCATGTTTTGCTGCTGTATTAATCTGAATGACAGCCTCCTTGCCCCCAAAGCAATAATACTTGGATTGCAAACTATTTTCCTAACAAAATATACTCTTTTCCCATAGAGAGCCACTACCATGGAAATCTATGCAATAAGTTCATTTTTGTGGCATTGCACATCAAATTTGACAGCATAAGTTTGACATTTGGTGAAAGTATATCTTTGTTTACATCCTCATAAGAAGACTTGCTACATAGCATTCCCCCACCCCAATATTCCTACAGCACATATTTCATGCTGACATCAAAAATGAGAGGAAAAAGTTATCTTGTCTTTGATTTTGCTTTTTAGTTTATGATTTTTAGATACCTGATGAAAGAGTTTTCATGAAGTTATAAAAGGTACCTGAAAGTCATGTTGTGGTGAAAAACGATTTGCAAGTCCACAGAGGATTCACTGTTATGAATTCAATACTAAGGACCCATCCGCCTTTTGCAATACTTCTAACCACATGTGTTCCTCAACGTTCTTTCTGTTGCCAAACTGCTTTGGAAAGATTGCTCTGAATTGGATTCATGGGAAACAAACTGGACTTATTTCACTGTAAGAAATTGGACCACATATAATAAAATAATGCCAAATTATGCTTGGAGCTAGAATATAGTTGGTTCCGATTTCTTGTGACAAAAGAGTTCCAGGTTACAACCAAAGTATACAATGTGGAGTCAATCCCTTCTTATTTTTAGATATTATAAATACCTCTAGAATTATGTTATTTGTAAAAGAAATTCTTAATTTTACTAGGCCTTTACCATATTACTGTTCCCTAAAGGGTAGGATTATATAAAAAGGGTATGTTGGACACCATCCAAAGGTGTATATTTATTGAGGTTGCAAAAAGGGCTTATTATGAAATGGTCTCATAGTTGATTCCAAGGCATAAAAGTCAGGTAATGTTTCATAGTGAGGCTCTAGTGAATTCCTTTTAAATATCTACTGAACTCAATGTTAACAGCTTGCTATTGACAAAATAATCTTTCATTTTACTCTCTCTTCAAATGAAAAGTGCCTCAAGGTTACTTCTGTTTTAATCTCATATAGGAAGAAAAACAGAGCGAGAAGCTCGGCTTTCCTATATGTAGATGAATTCTAAATGCCTCGAAAAACATATTTCAATCAATCATTTTTAAAAACATGTATCATGTATAATTTAAAGTCTATGTTCAGTGTGTATATCCTGACTCATTCTCTAGTATTCCTCACTATCACTTTACGCTTAGACAAAAGGCCAACTAGAAATGACACCCTCCATTTGTTTCTGCCGACCTGTTTGCAGAGAATCTCTTTGCCCCATGCCTGTATTAGGGGCGATGAACAGGCAGAAGTGCATTGTGATGATCCAGTCCCGGAGAAGCCTAAATGCCATCATAAGATGATAGATGCATTTGCTGAACAATTATCAACAGTGCAGATAATTATTAAGCAAATACATATATCATACGAAAAAAGGACAATGAGCATTCTATCACACATCTATCTGTCTCTTGATTCATCCATCGATTCATCTTATTTTTTTAAATGGATTTCAAAGTACATTGCAGACTTATGCCTAAACACATTAGCATACATAGCATCAACTAGAGTTCAACAAAAAGAATGTTGAACGTGATCAAATTTGGCTGTGAGAGAGAACTTACTGGTGTCAGTGGGGAGGATTGTATGTAAGACAAAGGCTCCGAGTCTGGGGACAGTGAGGGTAACCAGCCAAAGTCCCAGAGAGAGATGATATGGTCCTAGACCAGGGCAGAGTTAGAGGGGACAGAGGAGAGAGACAAGTGGACTGTAGAATTGATGGCTCTTAATAATTTATTAGACTGGGGTGGGGTTGATGAGGGAATGGGAGGAATTCACGATAACTCCCAAATTTCTACCTTGAGCAACAGTTCAGAAGTGACTTTAGGAGGGTAAAACATATTTTGGGGAAAGGTCGTAAGTTGGATTTTGGATGTAATGTCGGAATACTTCTGAGACAGCAGCTAGATTAGCCAGTAAATAATAGGATAGAGAGTGGTCTCAGAGAGACAGATTGGAGAGTCAGCAGCATTTGTGGTATTAAAAGCTTTTGTCTTGTGAGACAGAGCATGCAGCCAGAGCCAAGAGCAGAGCTTGAGGTAGAACGTGGATTTAGAGGGCTGGCAAGGGGGAGGTGCCCATAAAAGAAACAGAAGAGAAACAGTTGGTGAGGAAAGAGGAGAACCAGAGAGAATAGGATCTTGGGAATAAAGGAAGGAGGAAGTTTCTAAAAGATCGACTTGTCAAAAGTATAAAATGCTGAGAAGTTTAAAAGATGTGCCTGAAGAGTCTATGGGGTTTGGCAACTTGAGGGTTGACAGCAGCCCTGGTAGAAAATAGTTTCCATAGAGCTGGGGAAATGGAAGCCACATTTCAGTGGCCTGGGGGTTTAATAGAAGATGAGGTCATGGAGACAGTACATGAAGACTAACTGTTCTAGAAATTTGACCATGAGAGGAAGGAGAGAGGTCAGGCATACACGTTTAGAGGAGGATGAATGTCCTAGGAGGACCTGCCTTACCAGCAGAGCACATGGACCACACATAAATGAATGCCTGGACTATTTAGTGACCTGATATACAGGGCCTTGCATTGACAGCTTTCATTGTGTGCGTGTATTATTTCCCTGTCAGACTTAAAACTTCCATAAACAAGTGGACCCTATACTGCACTCATAGTCTCACGGAACAAAAGCGTGAACGTGTCAGAGGCCGTTTACTACAGCCCATCATCTTGTGGTTGGAGAATCTAAGGCCAAAAGAGAGTGAGTCACTCAAGGTCATGCACAGAGTAATTGGTGAGGAACCACCCCCTGCATTGTGTTTTGCAGAAAAGAGGAAAGTTTTGTCTCCCAACACAGTTGTCTAGAAGTTCCAGCCTGGGAACCATCTCAAAGGTATAGCCCCTGATAACGTGGACTTTTTTCATGTGTCTCATAACAATGTGGTCATCTTTATCTGAATAAAACAAAGGCCATTTCCACTCTTACCTCCAAATTGGAATTGATTTGTTTGTACAAAATATTCCGTCAATGTACGCTTGCAATTCTTATCTCCTTTCTTATTTTGCTCGTACCTGAGAGCATTTTCGGGTTGCCACAGAGGGTCAGTTTCTGATTTTTCCAGCCTGTCAATAGCAGATAGCTAGCACAGCTTTCAAAGGAACCCCTGCCTTCAGAGCCCCACATGTTTTCAGGAATAGTATTCTGTGAATTAATTTTGGATTTCCACTAATAAATGGACTTGGGCCAAATCTTTAAACCTTTTCAATTTTCTACTCCTGCTTCTCCAGCTCCCTCTTCAAGCTCCTTTAATTAGCTAAACTTCAAACTCTTTTGAATCACCTAATGTAGTTGACCTGTGCAGAGAAAGAAAAGACTGAGATAAACCACTTTTGGGGCAACTGATTTATTACCCAGAGAGAAACTTCTTGTTAGCTCCCCAAAGTTATCTCTTGTCCTTTGGAAAGCACTGTTATTTTCCACTTATTCCCTGCTGATGTAAAACAGTTTTGTTTTGGGTTTTGTTTTTTTTTAATCTTAGAGCAAGCTCCATTTTGCACTGGAGGCTGTGTGTGTGTTTTCCTGGTAAACCACCACAATCACTTGGCTGTGCACCCCTGTATTGGACTTGGTTACTGCACTGTACTACACTTGCAAAAATGTTCTTTTCTGGAAAAGGCAAGAAAAAGCCTCTACAAGCTGAACTAATAGCATCTGCCTCTCCAAAATGCCTTAATTGTATTGGCAAAAAGAGCATTTCTTATTTTTTTAATGACTACATACTTTAACTGGATTGTTGGAACAGTGGCATTGAAAGGATAATGACAATGTTAGACTCAAATAGATTTTCTTAAAATAATTGCTTTCCCCCACTGAGTGCTGGCACGACACTAGTGAAATGCTGAGGGGTCAGCAGGTTCTCCGATGCCGCCCATCAGAAGGCTATTTCTTTCTGACTCGTTCTTTTTTTTTCTTCATCCACACTCACCCCAGTTTTATTAGCTATTGAATTTTGTTTTCATACCTGTATCACAGCTGATTCCTTTTTTAAAAAATGGTAAATATGTAGCTTTCTCAACAGGCCAGCTGTTACTGCTTCCTTATTTTGCCTTGATGAAAATCTTTTTATTCTGGGAGTCAAAGAAACATTCATTCTTGGAGTCAAACAAAATCAAAACATTGATTTCGAGAGCCTCACCATCCCAGAAATTGACAGGTTGGCCGTGAAATCACAGGTCTGCGATTCTGCTGCTTATCTTGGGTGAACTAAGAAATGTGGCAGTGACCGGTATGAATTACGGGCCTCCTACCGTTGCTGGGAGGGAGGCTGAGGCAGGACTGGCCGTGCTCCTACCTGGGCTGTTTTTCTGGAGCTGGGCATGGTGGACAGCCTGGTTTGTGTATGGGCGCGGAAGAGGCTGCCGAGAGACTGTGAATATAAACCAATAGGGAACCGTAGTCTGTGTCTCCGAAAAAGAAAGCCTCTAGAACCAAGGGGAAGTCTAAAATGTGAAGGCAGAGAATTGAGGAGAGAGGGAGAGGCCAGACAGAGAGGTAGAACTTAGAAAGAGCCCTGGAGACAAATGCATGCAGATGGAGAGGGCACTTGAGAGTTGCCCCTTGCTTTTGCTGGGCAGGGAGGAAATTGTTTCAAAAATCAATTTATGCAGGAGGGAAATGAGATTACATATTTATTGTTTTATATCCAACTCAAAGTGAAGGAGCTCATAAATTAATGCAGAATACACTTAATCTCTGTGTGAATGTGGTAGCTCATGAGTGATGTAAGTACATCAGAGGCTGAAAGGCATTAGCTTAATTTTGTTGACATTGGACTTCATTTGAGCCAAGTGTCGTTGGACTGGCAGACCACCTTGGCAAACCTATCCACAATTATTATCTAATAGCTTAAATTAGGTAATATGAAGTTTCTCTCTCTTTCCCCCTGTTTAGAATTCCATTCTAGACACACAATCAAGCCTGTGAGTATGTGGTTTCTCCCTAAGTGATGCATGGAGGGTGGATGAAGGAAAATTGAAACACTTTTCCGCTATGTTACCTTTTCCACCCATTTGTTTACAATTTATCAGCCACTTGCCGGTTACAAAGAAAATTCACCACGATTTATTGCTGGGAAAGATGATGCAGAGAGTTTGAGAGAGAATCACTAATAAATGGATGGCAAAGGGCTTTGTTAACATAGAGTGCAAGTGAAATGCATAATGAGCAGTAGCCCCTTCCAGGTCACTCACCCAAGAAAAGGCCAGAACTCTGGATATCTTACTCCTTGTCTAACAGACTCTGGTATACAAAGCTTAAGTAGAGCATGTATTTACCCCCACTTTGGTACTTCCTGAATGGGTCCCCACTTATTTCTACCCAATAGTCTAGGCGAGGTTAACAAAGTAAACAAAAAAACAGAGCAATGCTTCGAAAGCTTTAGTGTGCAAACAAATCACCTGGGATCTTCTTCAAATGAAAGCTGTGAATCAATAGTCTGGGGTGGGACCTGAGATTCTGTATATGTATTAAGCTTCCAGGTGATACCAGTGCTATTCATCCAAAATGCTGCTCGAATCTAAAATGTTTGGAGAGGTACACAGATTCTTTGAGTCACTGGAATTTCAATGTGTTGGGAAAAAACATCTCCGAAGGAAGATAAAGGATATGTCTGCGTATGTGTTTATGTTTTGGGGGTTTTTTGTTTGTTGTTTTTGTTTTTGTTTTTTAATGTTCGGGATAGAGAAACAAAGGCATCCAGGTAGAGATGCCTAGAAGGCATCTGGAGATGTAGAATTGAAGTTTTGGAAGACAGTGGAGCTGTGGATACTGTTTTGGAAACTGTCCACATAAACATATCAGTTGATGCCATGACTATAAATAACTCCATAGATAGACTGATGGATAAGTAGATCAGATAAATAGAGTGATGTCAGACTCCTCAGTTCATGGTACATTATCGTCATTGGTTCATGCAAAACCCCATTTTTGTTTAATGTTTTAAAATTATTTCATTCAGCCCTGGCTGGAGTGGTTCAGTGGATTGAGTGTCAGCCTGCAAACCAAAGGATCTTCGGTTCAATTCCCAGTCAGGGCACATACCTGGGTTTCACGCTACATGCCCTGTAGGGGGTGTGCGAGAAGCAGCCACATGTTGATGTTTCTCTCCCTCTCTATCTCCCTCCGTTCCCGTCTCTCTAAAAATAAATAAATGAAACCTTTAAAAAAATAAAAAAATTATTTCATTCAATCATTCATTTCCTTCCCTACCCGTCTACTTTACCACAAACAATTCTCTAATGTGTTTGGTGGGTAGCATTTTATTTAGGTAAGTGTTCTTGTATAATGTATCTTATTTTGTGTGCATGATTTTTTTATTGAGGTATAACTACATTCAGTAAAGTGAAATAACTAATTATATAGCTTGTTGAATTTATACACTTATATACACCAGTGTAACCAGCACCCAACTCAAGACAGAATATTTTCTGCAGCCCGGTGCACACATTTTTAATTTCCATAAGTGGCATTGTAGAATAGATATCATTCTGTTTCTTACATCATTCCACAGTGCATTTTCAAGGTTAATGTATGCATCTATGTTTACATATTTGCTTCCAACTACTTCAGAGTGTACCCCTCATGCATCTGCCATAATTTATTCAACATCTAGATTGCCACCAACTCCTTTTACCACAAATAATGCTAGAATGAACATCTTCTTTTATGTTCTTGTATGGATCCAGATGAGATTTTTTTTCTGGAATATATAGCCTGGGAAGTGATTACTGAGTCATGGTGTATACACAGGTAGCCTAACTGAAAGTTGACAGATTGCCTTCCATAATGGCTCCACCAAACTGCAATTACAAATGCTTTATTTCTAGCATCAAATTTATGTGGGTTTTTTTTTTCCTTTTTTGGAATGTTCACTTTGTGAAACTGGACTCAAGGCAGCCAGGTTTTATTAGGGTTACTTTTAGATTTTTGCCTGTGAATGGTGATTTAGTCATTTGCTGAATATTTCTTGAACACCCACAGAATGCCAGGTACTCTTCTAGGGGCTGGGAACACGGCCATGAAAAAGATAATTTTCAACCCACGTGAAATTCGTGTCCTAGTCATTATAACTTTAAGTGGGTGAGATCGCCTAAAAAGAGAATATCGAGTGCATAAAAAAGAAATCCCCAAAGACAAAACTCTAACATCAAAAACTTAAGGGGTGTATAGGGGAGAAAAACCCTGGAGGGAGATATTTTAAAAATATTCTTAGAGGTAGCAAAAGAACCAAGAGAAAGTGTTGACATAGAAGCCAAAAGAAAAGAGAGCTTCAAGGAAAGCAGTCTACAAATGGCATACAAGGTCTGTCCAGAAGGCATCCAGCCATGTAATAGGAAACATAGAGACATTTACCTAAGAAGATGCAAAGTACAAGAAGTGCTGTGCATAGGACAATGATGCCTCAGTCCCCTTCAGTGTAGGCACTTTGGGACCTCACACAGTTCTCCCAATCACCATCAGCTGCTCCATGGTATTTTCCTGATTCTCATCAATGGTCTGAAATCTCATCCCTTTCAAAGGTGATTTTAGTTTTAGGAAAAACCAGAAGTGACAGAGCACCAAATCTGGGATGCAGTGAGGCTGAGTCACCTGGGTGATTTGATGTTTCACAAAAAAACCCTGCAAGAGATGTGATGCATGAGTGGGCACATTGTCGTGATGAAGCTGCCAATCACCAGTTACCTATCGCTGTGGCCTCTGAATCATCTGAATAGTTTCCAGAGAAGAATGTTCAAGCTTAACACAAAACTTGATTCAGATTTACTGCTCTGATTCCTCAATCATTTGAAATGTGATGGCCATACAGTACATATGCTCACTCAATGGCAGCCCCCATTGACTAGTACAGTGAAGTCATCATTGTTCATGCATGTGCATTCCAGTCCACTCTCCTTGGCTCCCAGCTTACACCAATGTCACACAAACTGTCCTCATTATATTAACAATGGCTGGACTTTTTCCAGGCAGACCTCGTATAGCATTGGCACTATTGTCATTATTTTTTTTCATTTTGGAAAATAGTTATTTTTTCATATGTTTTTTAATAATAACATAATTTTTTAGAACTAATTACAAGATATTTTAAATTTATATATGGTGAATTGATAGATATAATCAACAAAATAAGTAAAAGACTCTTTGGGGTCCTTAATAACTTTTTAGTACGTAAAAAGATCTTTAAGCCAGAAAGTTTGAGAATTGCTATTCTAGGAGTTTGGACAGAACAGCGGGAAGTTGAGGATATGGGACTCAGTGGACTCTGGATAGTGGGCAGGGAATTCCAAACTTGCTAAATAGCAGGAGCAAGGAATGAGGGGCAAAAGAGCATAGTGTATTTGGAAAGGTTAAAGCAGACCCAAGTGCAGGAATGGAAGATCACGGTCGTGATGCAATAAGAAATCAAAGCTTCAGGGTGGTGTGAAGCCAAGCTGTGAAGGGCTGTGAATCTGGCATGGGGAATTCATCCTGAGGTGGTGGGAGAGCGCTGACAGCTCTGCAAGGGCCCGTCAGATGGCGATGCTCAGGGGCAGGGGGCCGAGTCACAGCGGTGATCCTCAAGAAGGAGGGGTTGGGGAGGATCATGCCCAAGTCCGTAGAGAGGAACTGTGAGAGTAAAAGATTTCATCGCGTGGGGCAGACATTCACAGAGAAACAACAGCTCTACGTGCTATGCCATGCCAAAGGGAATAGTGAAAGCAATAAGACAGAGGTAAGGTCACAGGTACGTCCCGCGTAACAGCAGTAATATATCTGAAACTGCCTTTTCAACTGTTGGATGAAAACATGTCCACTCATTTCCCACCCTTTTGTCTTTTTTAATTCTATAGACTAATTTTGTCAAATACACACTGATTTGCACAAGTCTTGTATCAGACCCGAGTTCCACTTTTTTGGAATAATCAGAAAAGTTTTTCTCCTTGATCACTAAGCATGTGTGTACACCAGAATTCAAAATTTATGCTGTGTTCTAGAGGGATGGAAGAGCTAGTTCTGTCTACTGGCTGCGGGGTGGGGGGTTCTTACAAGAAAAAATAAAGCACACTAAAAGGAGAAAAGAGGGTCTTCAAGTTTTCAGAAAAGTAGAGGTGATGGGCTTGGTCTAGGGACATTGTTACCATTTAGGGGGGACATGACTGAGAGCCCTAGAATGTGTACTGTCCTATGCTCCAGTTCTCCACAGATGACTTGTGTCAAAGACTTTTTGGTGAGCGATCCCCTCTTAAATAAATATATAAATTTATTTTTTTATATTTAGAGGGAGGTGAAAGGAGGGAGAAAGACAGGGAGAGAAACATCAATGCCTTTTGTACACACCCTAACTATGGACCCAGGGACCGAACCTGCACCCCAGGATTGTGCCCCAAGCAGGAACTGAACCAACAACCTTCCACTTTTCAGGACGACGCCCAACCAGCTGAGCCACACAGGTCAGGGCCAATACTTTATATTTTTGCAAATCTCTGTAAATGTCTGGCTTACTAGATGACAGTGAGATTCTCATATCTGCTTCTGCATTTAATCTTTTATGACAGGTTGTTTTGATTGAAGCATATGAAGAAAATTCAGCCTCACAGAGATTGTACTGGGTTCAGGGAGAAGAATTTTAATAGTCTTTTCAGATAATTGTGGACATTCTTTTTCATACTAGTCAAAATTGAAAAAATAATAGTTTCTCAAAAGTTAACTGCAATGTGGAATCTGAAACCTTATTAGTAAACTTTCACACTCTGTTATATTAAAATTCATTGGTTTATCTTGCACTTTGAATGAATCTTTTATCTATTTATATTTTTATTGCATTAAATATTGACCACTTGGAAAATACTGGTTCATGGAGTTATACAGAACTTCCAAACATTGACACATCTTATTAAAGAATATATGTATTTATATGCATATATCCCATACATATATATTCCATACATTCATATCACTGCCAGTTGCACCAGAAAATTCTTCAAGAATTGAGAAACTGTCAAGCTCATGGTGATGAATACAAATTTTCCAGAATTCTACCTTTTACTTGAAAGCTTGAATTTTCTAATTGGTAACAAAAGTGTCGGTTGCTTTCTTTGAAGTGATAGGCTCAGTTTGTTCATTTCCAAGAAAATGTCTGGCCAATACTGAAGTCTGAACAATGACAGTTTATCTGTCAGTCATTGGGGTAGGCAGAAAAAAAATGCTCTCCCTGCACCAAAGATACATTCACTTCCAATCTCTGGAACCTGTGGATATTGCCTTATATGGTAAAAGATGTGATTAAGTTAATGATCTTGAGAAGGGGATTATCCAGGTAAACTCTACATTCAATGACAAGTCTCTTGTAAGAGAGTGGGAAAAAGAGATATGAGACAGAAGAAGAGAAGACATAGAAACACAAAGAGGAGACCACAGTGTGAAGATAGAGGCAGAGACTGGAGCGACACTGCAAAAAGCCAAGGAACTCCAAGGCATGCCAATCAGGATATGCTGCCAGGAGCAAGATGAAGCAAAGAACAGATTCTCCTCCAGAAAGAGTGTGGCCCTGCCAGCACCAGAATTTTGGTCTTCTGGTCTCTGTAAGTGAATAAATTTCTTCTTGTTTTTAAACCACCAAGGCTATGGTAATTTGTTACGCCAGCTCTAGGAAGCAAATCCAGTCATTCTTGCAGGTAAAAGTTGGTGTTGCATGAAAAAGG
>PVJD01002433.1:0-203032 GCA_004026545.1 Mormoops blainvillei | reverse complement strand
GCGGGCCCGCAGTCCACACATGCACACGGGTGGCTGTTTCCTTGGGCTGCGGCACTGTTTCTCTTACCGTCTCGTCAGAACCCCCTCTGGACAGGGGATGTGAAGTCCTTATCAGTTCCATTTCCTACCTGGACTTTCTTGTACCTTTAAAAATTGAAATACACACTTTTTCTGAATTTAAAAATAACATATGTGGTCACTGTAAAAAAATCCAAACAACATGGGAATCTATTTTGAAATTGTATTAATTGAGTCCTCAATCCCATGGCCCACCCGACGGGCAGACAAAGAAAGAGAAGTCAAAAGTTAGAGGGACAAGCCGTGCAGGGCCCCAGGGTGCAGGGCAGGAGAAGTGGCCCCTGTTCCCCAGGGATGCCTGCAGTGCCCGGTTCGGCGCCCCCGCACCCATCAGGCCACATACCCGTCGCTGGTCTGGTGGGGTGGGGGTGGGGGTCGGTGGCGAGGACCCTTCTAGGCCTAGAATTCCCGTTTTTGCTAAAGCAGTTTCGAGAACACAGGTCCGTTGCACGTAGGACATGGATTAGACGCTCTCGGGGTTCTCCTCGCCATCGCCGCCCTCGCGGCCCGCAGCCCTCGTTCGGCGGCGGGGCCGGGGCGCGCTCCAGGTCCGCGCTCCAGGTCCACACACGCAGGCCGGCCCCCCGCGTCGCCGGCTCGGAGCCCCCTGCGCCGGCCTTTGATCGCCGGCCCGCCGCTTGCGTTTCCCCTTCTCCAAGCTGCCTCCTTTGACCATTTTTCTATTGGAGGATTTGCCTTGTTGTATCGATTTGCAAGAGCTTTTTCTTCATACCGGGGACCTTAACCCTTTCCAGTCACGTGGGTAGCAACTGTCTTTCTCGTGCTGCCCCCCCGCACCTCGCGATGGGGTCTGCGAGACACCTGGGCGTGCGCGTCCTCGCTGCTCCGGAGGGTTCCATCCCCGGGCGGGGCGACTCCCCTCCCACGCCTTCCTGGGACCGCCGACCGACCACACGGTGCTCACTGAGCCAGGGGCGGAAGCGGCCACCCTTCCCCCTCAGAGGGTCTGGCCTGAGGTCCCCTCCCCATGGTTAGAAAAACACTTGTGTTTTCTTCTAGGTCTTGAAGGGTTTCTTTTTATTTGTTTCTTTTGCATTTAACTCCTCGCCACATCTGGGATTTATTTTGGCCTGAAGAGTGAACCAGAAGAGTCCAGCTGAAGAAAAAGGGATGGGGTTCGATGTTCCCAACTCATCGCTCGCCTGGGGTCCTGGGGTCCAACGCCAGCACCTCCTGCCCCCTGGCGGAGGCCACGCAGGGGTCCTGCCCACGCCCCCTCAGCGTGCGAGAGGGGACACAGACACGCCTCGGACCCTCTGTCCTGTTTCCTAAGAAAGTAAGATACCTCGAGAAGACCCATGTCCCTGTCAGCCATGACGCAACAGGCGGTCTCCTGAGGGGCCCAGCCACGTGTGCCCCTCTCTCCCTGCAGAAGGAGGGGTGGCCGGCCTGGGTCCGGCTTTCTGGCCTGACCCCTCTCACCACGCGCCATTTCCCACAGGGTCCTCGTCCCTTGGTCCCCCCTACCCTGACTTTAAGGGTGTCTACTCTACTCTTCTTGGTGCTAGAAACAGAACAAGGCTTCTCCCCGTCTGCGTAGCCAGCCCGGCCCTGCGCCGGAGTAGGTACAGCCCCCCCGCCCCCAGGAACTGGCTCCTGGGCTAGAATGGAGTCCAGAAAACGCGGCCATGTCAGATTTGGGACCAGCCACCCGCCCGGCAGTGACAGTCTCATGAATGTCCACTCCTCTCCTGGGAGAAAACAGAGCACCCAGGCAGGCCCCTCGGGAGAAGAGTCGCCTATGTCAGCCTGGCCCCTGAGTGGACACAGTGTCGTCTGCACGGTTTTTACTGGGTAAACTCGGCCCGTCCAGCCGTTGCCCTCCCTGGGCCTTCCCATCTGCCGAAATCCTCAGCAGCCCCGCGGTACCCACCTCCCACGCTCGGCCCTGGGACCCCAGGACGCTAACCACCTCGTGAGGACCTGCAGCCAAGCCGGAGGCAGCTCCCGCCCCGCCTCCATTCTGGGCCGGACGCGGCGGGGGTCAAAGCCAGCCCTCCTGCCCCCAGACCTGCTCGAGCGTTTCAGTTCGAGCTGCTCTCATGCTGACTGGTCATTAGGAAGCAAGTTCGCCCAGTGTTTTCCTTTTCCAGAACATGCTCTGATCGCTCAGCGACGGAGGAGACAGGACCCGGGCCTGCGAGGAGCGCCCAGCATGACAGAGAGACCGGCACACAGAGAAGTGAAGTGTACCCACCGTGCCAGCCAAGGCAGGAAGTGGGGTGCACGGTGCCCGTGACCCGGGGAACCAACTCTGTTCGCGTCTGCACGGTGTCCGTGCCGGGTGAGGGCTCAGCTGCGACAGCAGGGGCTCCCGGGAAGAGTTGGGGACCCACCGTCTGCAGACCTTAGGTTTTTCCCTCCTCAAAGCCTCAGCTTCCTTCTCCAGGGACGGGGACGACGAGAGTGCCACTCACCACACAGGGGTGTCCCGGGCAGCACGTGAGGCGACACACGGCCAGGCCCGGAGCCCGAAGAACACTGAGCTCGGAAACGCAGGCCGCGGCGGGTGAGGCTCTCAGCGGTTAATGCTTTTTGTGAGTGAGCCACCGTGAGTGCTGCTTTGGGGTTTGGGACTGTGCCGGAGGGAGAGGCTGTGCCTCTGTGTGACACGTCAGACTTTCAGCGACACATTCTGAAAAAGCCAACAGCACAGGGAGGCGGGTCAACAAAGCTCAACACCGGGAGGGCGCCCCAGGAACAACGTGGCGGACGCCCGCTGTGCAGGCGGGCAGCCGAGGGGCTGAGTCCCACCCGCTGGCCGGCTGAGGTTCTCAGGCCACGGCGTCTGGGGGGTCAGAGCCAGGGCCGCGCCGTCTGTCAGGAGCAGCTTTCCCAGGAGCTGCGGCACCAACTGCGAGTTCGGCTCAGCCAAAGCAGCGTCCGCTGCCGGCACACGGCTCACAGGCCTCTGAGGGAACCTCTGCAGTGACACCAGCTGTCTCAGCACAGACTCTGAGACAAAGTGCCATCCACTGGGTGGCTTGTCAACTACAGGTACGTGGGCCTTGCCGCCTGTGGCTGGGATGTGAGCCACGGGATGGCAGGGCCGGTGCTGGCGAGGTCCGGCGTCCCAGCTCGCGGGCAGTGGCGTCTCCTTGTGTCTTCTCCTCGTGGACGGACGAGAGTGAATGAGCCTCTGGCTTCTCCGGCCACTAAGCCCGTGCACGGGGCCAGACCCTCACAACCCCCTCACCTCCCAAAAGCCCCGCCTCTGAACATCTTCCTAGTGGGGACTAGATTTCAACCCACGGCATTGGAGGGGACCCAAACATCTAGTTCCTGACACCAGCCTCTGGAATAACATCTGCTGGCCCTGAAAAGTGGGCTTCGGGGTACTTCCAGAAGGAATGCCACCTTGGCTCTGGGATCTGAAGACCCTTGGTTGGAGGACACGCACAGGAGGGCCCAGAAGGACCTCTGAGGTCAGTCCCCAGAGGGACGCTTCCCTTATCCTCGCTGCGCCCACCATCCTCCCCTCTCTCCTGCTCCTGCGCGGGCACCTCCACCCAGACCTTCCTCCCCTCAGCCTGGGTCACCGAGAGCCAACGCGGGAGACCGTCCGGGGACGGCCACACGAGTGCTTTGTGAAAGTAAGAGTCACGTAACATTGTAAAAATGCGCCACACCCATCACGTGTAAGTAAGTCTGACGGAAACCCTAAGATCTAGTGTTTGAAGGTGAAATGTAAAGTCATACTATGGAAACGTGTGGCATCCACGTATGCACTCATGTACATAGAGGGAGACTTTTATCTGAAAAGACAGGCCCCCCCAAAGGCACGGAGACTGTCTACAGAAGCGCGGTCTCTGTGGGCCGCAGCCATGCTACTGGAGTCGAGCCCTTCTGGGGGAGAGGGGATCTTTAAATACATCGAGCAACATGCAATAATGTAGCAATTTATTAAGCTGACACATTTTGTGTAAAAATTAGAATTCTGTTTCAATGGCATTTGAGAAAAAAAAAAAGAAGCACCAAGTACGAGTGAAAATAGCCAGACCTATTTTTATTCTTGGCGCCGTAACCCACCAGCACCGACGGAACGGCAGGGACGACCCGCACACGGCTGCCACGGGCCTGTGGGAGGGCTGGCAGGCTCCGGGGGACTGAGCCACCTGTCCCGCACCTCGTGGGCCCTCTGTGAAGTGGGCACCCACCTCCTCCGACCCCAGTAAAGGACCCAGACCCGGACGCGGCAGCCGCTCTCTGCTCTCTGTTCCTCAGGCTCCGCCTCTCCCTCCGCAGGGGACGTTTGCTGTGAGCAGGACTGGGGTGCAGTTTCTCCAGTCACTCCAAGTACAGGCAGAAACAAGCGCCTGGGGACACACCTCCCTGTGACAGGCGGTGATGGGGCATGGCTGCAGAAGCGGGAAGTGAGGCCTTGGGGGCCGGCCCCGGAGTCCGGTCCCCACTGAGAGCTTCCATGTTGCATGTCTGCACGAGCATGGACGGCACATAGTCTTGTGCTCTCACACACACAGCCATGGTCCCACGCCACACCTGGAACACAGCGTCTTAGATCACGAGGGACCATGGCCCCCCGCGTCGGGGCCTCTCCTGGCGTGGGGCACGGGGGCAGGGTGGCACCCAGTCCATGAAAACAAGGGAGGCCAAGTCGCACCTGAGCACCTTCGCTTTTGAAAAGGAAGAACACGTGGGCTCGAGTCAAAAGTCTCCTTCGGTGACAAAGATCACTGCACGACAAAGGAGGGGGATGTGCCGGGCTGCCCTCCCTCCTGCAGGCGGGACGCGTCCCCGGCACGCTGGGTCATTGTGCACAAGGAGGGACCAGCCAGCAGGACCAGCAGGAGGCGCGGGCATGTGGTGATAAAGTGTCTGTGCACCAGAAAGGTCACGGGCAGAAGCGTCATTACTATTGTGCCGTGTGGGTCCATGTGCCATTCAAGGCCATCACTGATGGCTCCGGCGACCACCGTGCCTCTTAAATGCACACACCGGGGTACACCCACGGTGACGGTCATTGTGGCTGCCGGCATCTCCCGGCGTGAGCAGCAGCACCTGCAGACACTCCTGTGGCATTTAAGGAGAGGAAGGTGGAGGGGACAATTGTCGCTACGTCCACCTGTTTGACCAGGGGCCCCCTGCCTTGGGAAGGGCATTCAGGCCGCTGAACCGGGTCCCCTCCCCCGAGGGCTCCAGGTGCCCTGCTCTGGGGCTGAGCCGTGCGCTTTGGGGCAGAAGACAGTCGCCCAGGTCCCCATGTGGTGGAGACCATCCCAGCAGCATGTGACTCACAGGAGCGGGACAGTCCCTGCCACGGGGACCCACGGAGGCCCGGGGCACTCAGAAGGCCCTGAACTGCGTCCTCTGGGCGCCCACCTCCGCTGCTGGGCCTCCCGCGGGTCATTTCCCACCCCTGATGCCACAGAGGCCGCCGCCCTATCGGCAGTTCCCAGAGCAACGCGTGAGGGGCCTGGGCATTCGGTCAGCACACCTCACCCGCCCTCCAGTTCACCCGCCAGGGCTCGGCTGCGGAACAGGGCAGCGGGGGCAGAAATCGTCGGATGCCCCTCCCCGAGGAGAAAACGCTAAGCGCCCTAGAGAGGCCTTTGCAAAGCGCTGAGGCACTCTGGGAGAGACCGGGGCGGGGGTGGGGGACAGTGAGGGAGGGCTGCATGGAAGAGGCGGCACCCACTGCGTCTCAGACGGCGGGTGTGAGTCTGATGAGTCAGGAGGGTGGAGGACACTCCAGAGAGAGGGACAGGGGTTATACAGGGACTCGGGTGTTTCCAGGGGGACAGAGAGCCCTTCGCATGGTGCGGGAGTGGGGACACAGCAGGACGTGAACCCCAAGGTTCATGTTCCCTGCACCCCAGAGCCTCGGAAAAATGCACCCTCCCTCCTGCAGTAAGTTCATCCAACAAACGTTGATTGGGTCCCCGCCACGGGCCTGGCACCAACTGCATGTGGTGTCACCGCAGAAGCTGGGCTCAGCACAGTTGGGGAGGGGGGGGGCAGTTATCACGGTGCACGGGTCCCCGTGCACTTGCCTGGCCGTCCGAGGGAGAGCGCGTGGTCCGTGGCTGAAACTGCCCGTGCACGGGAGTCTCCGCTGGGTTCCTCCTGCTTCCTGCCTCCCCTCCACGCACGCCGCCTTTCCTGCCTCGCCCACCTGCCGCCACTTTGAATCCCACCTGGGCTGGGCCCAGAGAATCCGCAAGGGTCTTCTTTCATCAGAGGCCCCAGGGCTGATGCTGAGTCAGGGAACAGGTCCCAGGTTCCAGCTCCGCTGTGCAGCTGGGGCAGGTCCCCCACACCTGGTCTATGAAAGAACATGCTTGTCTGTCACCTCTCCCTCCAGAGACACTGTGGTTTCACAGACCACAGCCGTGCTCTCCACTGAGCGCGCCCGTGTGCCAGTGTGTCCGTTCAGACACTGGCTTGGTCCCCCCCACCTTCCGTCCCCCCCATTCTCCCTCCGACTATAGCAGAGACCCTGCGGCACCCGTTCATTCATTTATCCAACAAATGCCCGTTGAATGCAAAGGACAGACATGGGTGTAGGGGTCGCCGCCAGCGGGCGCGCGTGCCCCCCCTGTGGTGCGTCACTTCTGATCTGCCAGAAAGTCTCCCGCACACTGGCGCCTACACGTGGTGGCCACGGTCTCGCTGGATCCTCCCATCTTTCCGGGAGGACATGCCGCGAATAGTAAGCCCGGGGAGGTGACGCTCGCAGGAAGTGCACAGTGGGTGTAGCTGACCCGACGTCCCTCCACCGCGAAGAGAGGGGCTGGGACGTTCCCTCACTCTGGGCCTGGCTCACGGGCACTGCCAGGCAGCTCTCGGCCACCGTGGGCGAGCTCCGGAAACGGGCGCAACACCCAGGCCCGTGGGCTCGGAGGTGCCCCGCCGAAGGGGCTTCCCTGAGCTCAGACAGAGGCCCTCAGAAAGGCTCTAGAACCAGGGGGGTCCAGTCCATGGCCTGCAGGCCGCACGCAGCCCAGGACGGCCATGAGTGCAGCCCAACACAAAATCGTAAATTTACTTAAAGCCTTTTTGTTTGTTCATCTGTTTTCGTGAGTGTTTGTGTATTTAATGTGCAGCCCAAGACAGCTCTTCTTCTCCCAGTGTGGCCCAGAGACGCCAGAAGGTTGGACACCCCTGCGACGTTGCTGGGGGCTCTGCCCCGGGCCCATGAGTGAGACCAGCGTGCAGAGGGTGGCGGATGGAGAGACAGGTGGTACCGCCGCACGGCTGGAACTGAGCCCAAAGGCCACGTGGGACAGGTCAGGGCGTCACCGTGGCTCACCCCGTGGAGCCACACGGTCAACTACTGTCACGGTCTCCAGCCAGCATGTTCGTCCCAGCCTCCTCCCCAGGGAGCCGTTGCCACCAAGGCAGAGAAAGGTACCTGGACTCCACACGCGGTGCAGGGTGTCTGCGGCGACAGCTGCTCCGTGGTGCCTCTGGTGTGTTTGTGGGCCCCTGGCATTGAGTTTCCATGGCCTACTGTCACAGCGCCTCCCCAGGGTCTCACGGGGGTCCCTGCTTCTCTGTCTGCCACCCACCCGCCTCCGCGGGCTCCGATTCTCAATTCTCTTCTCCACGCAGAATCAAATATTCAGATTTTTCTAAACAATGTGTCTACATACAGCTGATTATTCGTGTGTTCTGAGTCTTCAGGAATTTTTTTTATTTTAGTAAAACAAGCTAAATGGGGGAGGGTGGGGGCGGGGAGGAAGGCGCAGCGGCTCCGGGCCGCCCTCCCGTACGATGAGTGTTCCCGTGTGGGACTGACGGTGGCAGCTGGCTCCCCTGGCATGAGGAGAACCACAGTGGGCAGGGCCCACCCGACAGGGCCCACCCGACAGCGGAACTTTCTGATGCTCCGCCACCAGAACTTCACAGAGCCTGCAGGGGGCGCTCAGCCGGGACCAGGGGGAACCCCCCTACCCACCCCACCCCACCCCAGCCCCGGCAGAAGTTCAGAGACCTCGCCTTCACACGTTGGTCTTTCCAAAGCACCCAGGACTGCCGTGCCCAAACTTGGCCACACCTTGACCTGGTTCCAAAGGACAGAAATGGTTTTGAAGAACTCTCCGCCCTCCCACTGACGCAGCGAGCGGAGGGAGAGCCGGCGTTCCTACCGCCTGGGTGCTCCGAAGGGCTCCAAATTATGGATTTGTTTTCCTTCTCTCTCTTGCTCTATGTGTCTATAAAATGAGCCTGTTAATCCAGCAAAGCCTGTCACATTTTCAATTTCTGTGCTAACTAAAACTACAAAAAGTAAATTAGTGTTGCATGTGTAACGGGCATTAGAAAAAAAGCGTCTGCAGGAAATTCTATTGAGCCCACCGCCTGGTTACCTCGTGCTCAACACGGGCAGGACTATCCCTCAAGCAAAGCCTCACATCCCCTCCAACAAAGGTTTGACGCTCACCGAAATGTCAGCCGAAGCTGCCAGTAGGTGCTTACTCATGGCCACCGACAAGGAGGCTTCAGTCACACGCATTTTTACTGGGACACACATGCAGGAGAGAGAAAAACCTTCCGGTACTTAAAAACGAAAGTCATGACGGCTGCCCAGAACTATGTGCACGGAGGGATGGGAAAAAAAAAAAAAAAAAAAAAGTGAGTGATAGCAAGGGAGATATTTAAGGAAAGCAATGATTGAACTTTAAAAAAAAATACTGCAGACTCAAAATGCTGGCGGCAGACTGATTGCTATTTTCACCGAAGCGGCTGATCTCGGCGAGGTCTTCTTTCCCATATTTGCGCCCCGCGAACGGGGGGTGCGATGGCGCTGGCATAGGCGTGGCTGGCTCGGGGGCGCCGGCCCTGACGGGGCTGGCCGGCCAGAGGCACAGCGGGCTCGTCGCGAAAGTACCTAGCATGTGCTTTATCTCGGCCGCATTTGCAGGATTTACCTATCTATCCCGCTGCAGACCCACTCATTGAGTAAGAGCCAAGAGCATACGATTGTGTTAATTAATCTGCTATTGTGAGCGAGGAGCAGCTGCAGTGGTCTCGTGGATACGTTGTCAAAAGAAAACAATGTCATGGAAAGCCTCTGACTGTGTATTCTGTTACAAAGAGCATTTATGAGAAGTTAAATTCATAAATCACAGATCATTTTTATAATAATAATAAATAATATCTGACCTTTAAAAGGAAGGTTTGAGTGTTCTTAATTTCGGCTTGAAATCCGTTCTGATATATGATACTTCTGCTTTAACCCAATTCTTTGTTTTGAAAACAAACATTCTCCAGAAAGGATGGGAAGGGAAGGAGCTATAGCGGTGACCTCGGACTGCCCGAGATACACGCCATTGTGGTTCTAACAAAGATCAGAGCCCAAAATATCAAGTTAAAAGAAAAACTTGTTGGCATACGTCCAATGTCTCATATAATAAAAACGCAATTTCTAATACTATGCAGAAATGGAGAGAAAGGGGACATTCATTATGGGAAACACACGTATTATTTACATGGGCTTTACCCTCCGTTATGCAGATAAGGCGCAGAGAGCACTTTCTGTCTAATTAATATTCGGTGATCCTCCACGGCCCAGGCTTCCCACCCGCCCCCCCCGCCCCCGAAAGCAGCCCGGGCTCCGTGCACGGCTGTGCCCAGGATGGGACCTGGGACAAAGGGACGGAGAGCTGCGAGCTGGTGCTCTACCAGCGCCAGAAACGATAAAGTCAGGGGGGAAGCAGAAGACTCGGTAAGGACTACAGAGCCGAGCCAGGCTAATGGGGCTTTTTGAAGGGTGATGTCCTGTTTATGTCTGAAGAGCACTCACTTCTAAAAAATACTGGGTCCCCCCCACTTTGCCTTAAGTCCTCCTCTCCTGTCCAGAGGGGTTTGGGGTGGGGGTGGGGGGTCCCGCGATGCTGCTGCTGTGAATTCCGGCCCCTGTTCTTTCAAAAGCGTGTTTCTTAGTATGTGGGCCTTCACGTTAGTCAGCTCGCATCCTCCCCGTTTTTAAATGAAAAATCCATTCGAGAGAGAAGACAAACCGCTAGAAGGCTGGGGACAGACACGGCTGAGGTGCTCTGATCCTTGAGTCTCTCCCCTTTGTTCTGGAAGATCACAACAAAAGAAATCTATTTTTAGCTGCGGACTGGCATTATATTGCCAGGTACGGACATCGATCCGATCACGGGGGCGGGACGCCGGAGCGCCCCCCACAGCCGCTGCAGCGTCGTCTCGCAAAGAAAGGCGAACTTGGACGCACAACCTTGACCCAGAAAAACAGATGAGACGGGAGAGGGGTGGCCTCCGGGCCCCTTTGGCTCACCTAGTGTCACTGGAGGAGTGACACCCCAGAGTGCCATTCTTTCTGAAAGCTGCTTCTCTTGATGACATTTTAAAGGAATTTATGGGGAGGAAAATTATATGAAGACAAAATCACCCGAATGCCTGCTCCCTGAGTCAGGGCGCGGCTGACCACTTATCTCAGGAAGTTAGGCGTTCCCGCCTCAGGCCGCAGCGGAGGGTCCCTGGAACACCCTGGGAGATGCGTAAGCCTCAGCTAAATTCTCTTCTGGGGAGTCTTGCCTCCTTAAGTGCCCCCCACACCCCCACCGGAGCCCCATGGGGGTGCTGGCACCCCGAGTGCGGCTCTGCCCCACACGCAGCTGGCCCACTCGTCGTGGGCTGGGGCGCCCCCACACAAAGTCTTCATTATCCCCAACTTTGACACTCACTCTTCCAAATCCAAATTTTTCACTAAAATTTAAAAGCCCTTCTCTTCTGACCCCAAAATAACAGCTCTTCAGTGGGCAATCTCGAATACTTGACATTTCCCAGTGTTGTGCGAGCGTAAAAGGCACCGTCCCCTCGGGGAGCCGGGGACATGCTCTGGGGACAGTGGCCTTTGGGTAACAATCGCGCCTCAGTCCTGCTTACAGGAAGCCCACGTGGGAGGAGGGGCACAGTGCCCGCCGCTGGCGGCACAGAGCTCTTTATCCAAGCGTGCAGCGCCATCTCTACGGCGAGGGGGCCTGTGGGGACCGCACAGGGATGCCACGCGAGAGCGGTTCGGAAATCAGCGCCCCAGTGTCTGCGTCCACGGCGGGGTCAGCAAGAGATGGGCCCCCACTCCTCACCCGTGGGATGATTCATGTGAACCACACGGGCCCCAGAGAGAGAGTCTGCAAACGACAAAGTGCCAACTTTGAATGTTTGTGACTTTTCCCCCTGATTTTAGAAAATGTGCCCAATTGGACCTTCCCCTCCGGTCACAGGAAGTGGTCCCACCAACCAACCTAGGGCTTATCAAAGAGGATGAACGTCAAGGTTTCGTTGACACAGTCATAAAATTATTGGCTGCGTTCAGAAGCAGCCAACTTAGTTTTTAAAAAAAAAGTCAGCAAAGGTTCTTACCCTCCAATAATCATTGTTTTTCTTGCTGGCTCACGTGCGGTGCAACCCAGTTTGAGCTTTCCAAACGTTCTGACTCGGCTGAAACACGGTGTGGGCATCAGGGGCCTCGGTGGGCGTGTGTGGGCTCCAGGGCGCCCTGTCGCCGGGCCTGCGCCTCAGAGGGCCCGGGAACCAGTCGGGGACAGAGCGACATGTGAGCAAGCGCCACGCGGGCAAGTCGGGCTTTCCTATCCTTCTTTGGTTTCTTAAAAAACAACAACAACAAAAACTCTCTGTTTTATTTAGAAAAGCGTCCCATATTTGCTAGAAAATTTGTCCAGCAGAGGCGTAAATAAAAGGAACAAAGTCGCTTCTGACTCCGCCGCCCGGCCGTGGCTATGAATGGTACTTTGACTTTCCTCTTTCTAACCATATTTAAGTATGATTAATATGTATTTCAACAGGAACAAAACAAGAGTTCCATAGAGTTCCATATCCCGCTTTTCCGCTTAACAGAGCATCACGAGTGTGCTGGGAGGCTACGTCCAGGCTGACTGTCAGCAGCTACAGGACACGGGACCAACGCCAAGCGGGTTTTCCTGTTCCTTGTGCTTGAAGTCCCCTCTTTGCTTGAGCACCCGTGAGCGACAGGCTTGTCCTGCGTAACGTTTGGGGGACAGTCCGGCTGCTGCGTTCCACAGCAGCCCCCGGTCCTGAGAGGATGGCCGCTGAGGGCCCGCGGTCCTCTGGGCAGTGTCCCCCTGCGGGCGGGCCAGCGCCCGGGTCCGCCTCGCCATGATCCATGTGTCGAGAAACCACGGTGAGCAGCCCCGGCACTTAATGACACCCGATGCCACGGGAACTGGAAGTCATGGACAGAGCGGGGACGACAGCCACGCGACATAAGATGAGTCTAAGGGAGCGGTAAAAGCCAGAAGGAAGCCAGCCTCCAACCAAGGGGAGGCATCTGCTAAAAGCCCCACGAGTGGCAAACACAAACCCTGGGCACGTGTCCGCTCCACGGGGAGAAGAACTCCGGCGGGGGGCACCCACCCCGCCCGCCCCCGGGGCCGGGTGAAGGCACGGGCAAGGGCCCACATGGACCCGCGCCAGGGGGTCCGCTGGGGTGCGCAAATTTAAAAAAGAAAAAGAGCTAAAGGGTTTTCTTTTTGTGAATGTTCAAAATTAATAAGAAGTCTCGCTCCTTATGGAATGAAAGATCGCATCTCCTCACGGAGGGACGAAGGGGGCAGGGAGCGCAGCCGCCTCCCGTGCCTTCCAGCGCGGGGTTCGGGAGTCCGCTCCTGGAGAGCCCGCGAAGCAGCAGGAGGGAGTGGGCTGAGGACGCTGGGCGGGGGCCCTCCAGCCAAGGGGCCGTGACAGCGCCACGCCCAGGACGAAAAGGGAAAGGCGCCCCATGTGAGCCCTAAGGACGGGATCCAGACCTGTCCGGGCCGAGCTGGTCTGCCGGTTAGCAGTCCGGGCTGCTGACAGCCACCCAGACCAGGAAGGGATCGGTATGCCGACGGCGGGTCCCAGGAAGAAGGCCAGAGCAAGACGCAGTGGCGGGCAGACAGGTGAGGCCACCGCGAACGGTCGCGGTGAGGGGCCGCGGCTCCTGGCAGATGCCCCAAATGCACGGCTGATGTTTCTGAAGGGCCTTGCATCCTGGTATTTTAAGCTGAGAGTTTTATTGCTGCTGAAACCATACAGTTGAAAGGGAAATTGAACAGCCCTCTCTCCAAATCATCTGATTTATAGAAATTGAAATTGATTCATATAATTGGAGACCACTAATTATACGAGTTGAAGAAGAAAGATTGCGTGCCAAAGTTCTAATTGCCGAACTATCAAAGTGAGTCAAGATTTGTTTCAGGGAATGCGGAAAATTGTCGTTTTCAGGGGGATGCCAGGGGACGAGACCCTTCTGCTCAGCGTGCCATCTCAGCCCTCACGTGAGGTTTCCGAGAACAGACAGTAAGTCTGACCTTCCTAAGACGTGCGGGGGGAGGGGGTTTTTCTGATTCTTTTCTGCCATTTGGAAGGAATGTTGTACGATATGAGAGAGAAAACCTGCAAGGGGCCATGTTTCATGCCCAGAGCCCCCACCCCCACCGTCATTTCTGAATTGCTGTTTCCTGTGCCCATCTTTGCTCACAGCCATGAGCGTGTCCGCGCTCTGCGCGCTTCCTTCTTCTGGTCCTTTGGTCCTGAAGGCCGTCACTTTAGCCAACCGCGCCGCCGCCCACCACAGAGGCCGCCGTCCGCGGACAACCCCGACACCGTGCATTCAGCTCAGTTCCGCCCGTTTTAATTTCTGACATCTTGAACGAGGCTATAATGAACATTTTCATGCATTCCGCTTTTTTGGTAGTGGGGACAAATTCCTTAAAATAGATCCTCAGAAGCAGAATGACGGGGCCAATGAGCTGAAGGTGTTATTACCCCCGATAGGCACTGCTGGGCGGCCTCCCGCAGGGTCCCAGCCACTTAGAATGCCACCGGCATGGTGGGAGCCCTGGTCCCCAACCCACGGCAGCCAGGAGATCCCACCTTCAATATTGGTTATCGCCCAACAAACCCAAAATGGTAGCTGGCTCTTTTCAGTTTGCAAATACGAGAGCGGGTGACCTGCACTCCTCACCTTTCCTAGTTCCATGTCCTCGTCGGTGAATTAGGGGCACTTGCCCTTATCTGAACCAAGGCAACGTTTGTGGGGCACGAGGGTCAAGGAGCCCAAAACCAGAGAAGCAACTGTAGAAAATGCGTCCTGTCCTTTCCTGATGAGAGTGCGGGATGCCGGCCCCCACAAGGTGAGGGCGACGCACCCCCCTTCCCTGGGCCCTGAGTTGCGTCCTTCCTGCGTCCACATCTTCCCGCTACGGGAGGGCCGGGCTGGCAGCCTGATAAAAGCAGGTTTATAACATCTTCCTCGGAAATTTGATTTTGCTAATGAGGTTAGACCAAATTAAGAAAAAACCTGAGAAAAGTGACATTAATTTGGAACAACGAAACAAAACCAACAATAGTTTGATTTTCCACTCTGCAAACCTTATAGCACTTTACAAACAAAGTAATTAATCCTTATAACAAAGAAGAGATACCCCCGTCTTTCCTGAGTCCCTGAAAAATTAAGAGCCATTACCGTGAGTTTCAGAGTCTTTGCTAAAGAGACCAAGAGAAGACAGATGGATGGAAGGAAGGAAGGCAGGCAGACGAGGGGCGCAGGGCTATCGAAGTGTAGCTTTAAGAACAGCTGGAGGACGTCCCGGATTCACAAATCTATAGACACAGAAAGGGGACGGGGGACTCCCCAGGGCTGGGGTACAGGGGTTTGAGGTTCCCAGTTAAAGGGGATGGGGTGGGGAAATGTTCTAAAATTGATTGTGGTGACAACTCAGAACTCTCTAAACACAACGGAAATCGCTGAATTGTATGCATTACGTGGGTGAATTGCATGGTGTGTGAACTAGGTCTTAATAAAGCTGTTCCCACGAAAACCGTCAGGCTCGGAAGAAACTGCGTCCTGAGGGAGGGACCGTGCAGACGTCAGCCCAGAGGAGCACAGGTACTTGTGCTCCCACAAGAGAGGCAGCACACGATGGGCTGAGTTTGGATTTCCGGAACATTCCTCCATTCATTCATCCCACAGAGCACAGGGAGCGGGTCCTCGGTGGCTGGATATGGAAGGGGAGTGAAGCGCCCTTGGGACATGCGAGCTGGGTGCACGGGGGATGGACAGCAGGGGTCACGGAGACCCCAAGGCACGAGCTCAGGCAGACAAGACAGGACCGCTCACGGACATGCTGTCTGTCCACGGAGCCACGAGATGCCGGGGAGGGAGGGCGGCCCTGCGGGGACACAGCGAGGACGAAGCCAGGAGACCTGAGAAGGTTATGGTGGGCTTCCACCAAACACAGGCACACACATGTGTGTCCACATATGTGCGTACACACACACACACTCTCATATACACAGGCACACACAGGCACACACACAGGCTCCCGGAGGGACAGAGGCTGCTGCCGGGGTGCGCGAGCAGGGCGGGCCCAGGGCATCGCCAGCCCCAGCCGGGTAGCGCTGAGGCCACGGAGCGCCCCCAACCTTGAAGCAGCTGCCTGAGAGCACACAGGACGTCCAGATTAAATCAGCCAAAATGACTTCATAGCAGACACTTCTTCATATCTGATTCTCAGGGCCAAACATAAAGCTCTCTCCTGGGGAAAAACGGCAGGCAGACCTTGCATGGAAATGGCTCTGTGCTGTGAGCCAGCAGCCCCTGGCCGCACCCTAGGGCGCTGTCCCCGCCCCTCGCCCCACTCAGGTCGCCCCGGTCCGCCCGGGGCAAAGCGGCCAGGCCCCGCGGGGCCACAGAGAGGTTTCTTCTTTCTCTTTTCTTAATAACGAGGGGCTGCTGTCCTCCGGTGCTAGAGAAAACACCCAGGCTTTCATTCCTACAGAGAAAGAACGCAGGGCCCCACGCCTCCTAACGAAGAGGGTCCCTGAGGTGGAGGAAAAGGACCTCTTAAAAAAAAAATTCTAGGTGGTGACAACTACCCCGGATTTCCACTCAATTCTCTCATTCACCAGCTGAACTCGGGAGCTGGCAGCGCCTGGTGCGGCCCGCTGCCCTCGGCCAAGCACGGAGAGGAGGTCCCGGCTCCGGGAGCCCCCGGCCACGTGCGCCGGACAAGTTCCCAGGTCGTCTAAAGAGTGACAGGCCCCAGGCCCTGCTGGAAAGCGCTGCTTCCTCCGCACTGGGGCGCGGGGGGCGGGGTTCCTGCCGAAGGGAGAGTCCCCCGACAGGGAGCCACCTGGGAGGAGCCTCGTCGTGGGAGGCTGCTGTTTTATCAAACGCGTGACCGTCCCACCACCGTGTGGGAGTCACTCATCCACTCATCACCTCACCCCGCCAGCCTGACTACAGCGTCCTGCGTATTGTGAGGACTGAACTGTCTTCTTGCGTCGCGAGCTGCTCTCGGAGCTGGACGACCCATGTGGACCAGACGGACACCACCCCTGCCTCACAGGGTTCACATCCCAGTGGGGAGACGGACCACGTGCCAGTAAAACACAGGAGACGACCGCCAGCAGTTACGCAGGAGTGAGGGGGCGGTACAGGACTGGCGGAGCACGGGGCCTGCGGCGGTGGGTGTTCTGGGGAAAGCGGGGAAGAGTGTGACTTGGGCAGAGGGAACGCGGGCCCGGGCAGGCCCGGCCAGAGAGCAGGGCGGGGCTGCGCGAGAAGCGTGCGGGTCAGAGCAGCCTCACAGCCCGACGCCCGCGGTAGGCAGGGGAAGGCGGCCATATCGTAAGAACTCACTAGAAGCTTGTAGACATTCTCCCCTCCTTGCTAGGGGTTAGAGGAGCCATTAAGAGCCACTGGATCCGAGGGGTCCCGCCAAGTCATGCCTCCAGCCACAGGGCAGGGCGGCCGCGGGGGGCAGTCTCCCTCCTTCTTTCTCAACTTAAAGTCAAACCAACAGAACAGCCTCCGAAAGGGGCCGTGTTCTTTGCTGAGTGGCGTCCCCTCGTGAACAGCCAGCTCTGGGCAGGCCTGCCCTCAGCGGCGCCCTCAGAGGCAGAGTCTCGTCCTGTCCGCGCAACGTGTCCACCATCCAGCAACGTTTTCCCGCTGAGCGAATCCAAGCGCCCCCGTTACACACAGATTACTCAGCCGCGATAGTTTATCTGCTCAAAAACACGCCCCTGAAGGAGGGCCAGGCGCCCTAATTCCAAATGCCACAGCGCTGACGGCCAGAGCTCGGAGGACCGGCGTCGCTGCGAGCCAATGACATCACACGGTTGGCCACACTGGACACGGCAGGGTCCCTTTGGGACAAGGGGAGGGAGACCAGTCACCCTGAGGGAGGAAGCAGGAGATGCCCTGCCCCCCCCGCCCTGGCCCCCTGCTTCTGCCCGGGGTGGGGGCCCACAGGCCGCCCCGCCTCGCCAGGCATCTGTAACAAGCCAGCAGGTTCTCTCTTTGTCACAGAAACTCAAAATCCCAAATAAAACCATGCACAGAACTTCACCGTTAAGTGGCAAGTTCCTAGGGACACCTCAGGGGAGGAAACAGGCTGTTGTGAGCCTCTCGCAGAGCGGGCTCAGCCCGGCTCCGGCTCCGTGGGGTTCAGGCAACGGACAGGAGGAGGCAGGAGGGCCTCACTGGGCTGTGGTGGCCAGAGTTTGGGGGTGAGTAAGAAGGGGGAGCCTGCTCCCATATGTGCTGCAAGGGGGCGTCCCACTGTGTCATGGACTGAGGCCACCAGAGGAAGAAGAGGACGGCAGACTTCTGAGATGCCCCCCACCCCCGGGTTGGGGAATGGCTCTCAAAGTAATGCCCTGCTGCGGTCCGTCTGTTCTACGTCACCACGCCACGTCGTCCGGGCAGGCAAAGGAGGAGACCACAGCGCAGTGGGCACACAAGGTGACCTTGAAGCCCTACCCTGGCGGAAAGGAGCAAGTTGGAGAACCTCCGGACCGTGCATGTACAGGGTGGACAAGAGAGGAAGGCGGGGAGGGATGGGTGTGCGGCGGAAGGCTGCTCGGCCACGGACAGGGACGGAGTCCCACCCTTTGCGGTGCGTGGACGGACCTGGAGAGCACCATGCTGAGTGAAATACACCAGCCAAAGAAAGACAAATGTCGTATGATCTCACTCGCACGCGGGCTCCTAACAAAACAAGCACGCGAACGAAACAGAACTCTCAGACGCAGAACAGACACTGAGGTTTTCAGAGGGGAATGGGGTTGGGGTGGGCCCCCTGGCGACGGGTCGGCTGTGTGTGCGGGGACAGGCCCTCCGGCTTGTGGTGGTGGCACTGCGCAGGGTGTGCAAGATCAAAGTTGGTGCCGTGCACCTGGAAGCAGTATGGTGCTCTATACGGATTTTACCTGAATTTATTAGAGAAGGAGGGAGGGGGGGAGGGACAACAGCCCGAGGTGAGGCCCGTCTGGGCGACTGAGGGCAGCGTGGGAGCCCAGGGACAGAGGGGACAGGACACGGGCTCTGTGTGACGCAGTCCGTTACAGTGGTTCCCCGGGCTGTAAAAGCCCAGTCCTGCCCCGTCTGGGGGCTGGGTGACGGCGACCGGCAAATCCGGAATAGCGATTAATAACCAGCGATCTGCTCCTGTTCCCCCTCTGATTGTAAATATCAACCTTAATTAATAGTAATCAGCAGGAGCAGGACGGGGACCCAAACTGCTCCGAGGCACCACACGGGGCCTCACGCGGCCTCCCCGGCCGTGCTCCGCGCTCAGCGCCTGACAGAGGGAGGAGGGGGTGGGGTGGCGGGAGTTCACCCAGGACCGAGTCGAGCCACCCCAGGACCCCGGAGCTCCCCAGGTGTCCGCCGGAGGGGCACCAGGGGAGCCTGCCTCTGGTCCTGACAGCCTTGCAGGCTGGAAACAAGCCCCTCCCACGGAGCGGACGGATGCTTGGGGGGCAGAGCCGTCAGGCTGAAGGTGGCACCTGGTGGGACCGAGATCCGGACCTAAGTCGGCCTGGCCCCATGGTACCTCTGCTGGGAGGACACAGAGTCCCCGTCCGGGAAGGATGGGCACCGGGGCAGGGCACGGTGGGTGCCCCACAGCGTCCTGAAGGGACAGCACCTTCCAGGGCCAGGGGATGACGTGGGACAGCCTGGGCCACCCCAGGCACTGCAGACAGCCCACCCGGCTGCCGTGTGCTCCCTTCAGGCAAGAGTTAAGATTCTGACAGGCAGCGCAGAGCAGAAAGATACATTTGTGATGATTTCATGTTAGTCAAGTACAGAGTTGAGGGCATGGACTAGAATTGTCCCTTTGATGATATCGATGGGAAAAAGGATGGGTTCCCCCCCGTCACCTGTGCCTGGAGGTGCGTTGATCCATCACGGCGCCGGGCGACGCCGTTTTCCCACGGGAGGCCCCTCCATCACGGCAAACCAGCCACTTATTAATTTTTGCAACAAGGCTTCAACTTCATTACTCACTTTCGAGATCGCACAGCATGTTTACATAATCTCTCTCCGGCGGCAGGAGCCATGTCCCCCGGCAGCCGTGGGGACGAGATAGCAGGCGTCGTTGGGGACGGCGATGTGACAAGCCCGCCACGCAGTGTAATTACACGGCTCCGACTTCCCCCAGACTCCTCCGTGGGGCTCGAAATCTGCCGGCAAGATGCTGACCAATAAAGTGTTTTTTAACTTAGCAACGCAAATAAAACTCCGCGCCATATGGCTGACGGGGAGCAGTCTCGGCCTCTCCACGCAGCGGTGAGGGCCAGGCAGGAGGGCGGCGGCGGCCCGCCCTCCCTGCCCGAGGCCGCTGCCCGGGGCTGGGCACCGCAGCGGGAGCTGGGAGCGTCTTCTCTCCAAGTGCCCCACCCAACCTCGCCGCAGTGCCCGGTGCAAACGGGCCTGGGTCGCATTTTTTAAACTAGACAGCCCAAGGCTGCCCAGGGAGGGAGCGTTGCTCTGGGCACCGAGAAGAAGGTGAAAATCTCCCCACAATCAAGCCGGCACTGTTTCTAAGACGTTGGGCATGTCTCTACTCTCTGCCGCTGGCACACACTCTGACCCTGTCCACGCAGAGCGTGGGGCTCAGGTCAGCTTCTCCTCATCCCCCAGCCGGTGCCTCCATGGGCGCTTTATTGTCACCTGAGACAAGCAGATGAACTGCATCCATGCTGGTGTTGCCACACGTGGCTCCTCCCCAGCCAGCTCTCCTGTCAGCGGCCGGGGCTCCAGGGGCACCCGGGGGACCTGGCCATAGTCCCACAGGTGGGGCCAGCTTCCCAGGTCACCACCAGTGTGGTCACACGGGTGTCACTCGTGGACCCTGACTGGTTTAATGTTCTATTATCGCTACCTTCAACGTCTTACAAATTCTGAACAACTGTGAACTGGACCCACCTTTGTACTCTGCCCCGAGCTGGTCCTGCCGACTCTCTGGCTGTGAACGGTGTGTGGCAGCCAGGCCCACGGGCAGCATCCCAGGGACAAGGCAGGTTGGCAGCGTGCTCCTTCGTCTGCGAGGAGAACAGCCCCCCGCCTCTGAGCTCTTCCGCCCAGTCACCCGGGCCCAGGCTCCCCCAGAGGGAAACTCAGACAAACCCCTGACCGGTCGCCCCCAAGATGGTTCAAGTCACCCCAAACTGGGGGAGCCGGAGAAACAGCCGCCACCAAGAGCTGCCGAGTGGGAGGCGGTGACGAGGACGCAGCCCGTGGGGGGTCGAGGGGGACGGGGCCGCAAGGGGAACCTGTGCTTCCTGCTCAGTTTTGCTGTGACCCTAAACCTGCCCTGAAAAAGCCAAGCTCATCCATCTAAGCAGACAGCTCAGTGCAAGGGGGAGTCTCGGACGGGACCCTGGAGCCGGGCGGGGCGTCGGGTGATAGCTAAGGCAGCTAGGGTACAGTGTGGACTTCATTCAGGTAATGATGGCGCGTCGACATGGACTCATTCCGCGGACCAACGGGCCCTAGAAACGGGGGCGGGGATCCGGGTGCAGAGTTCACAGGGATGCTTTGCGTTATCCTTGCAACTTTTCTAGAGACGTAACCCCATGTTAAAATACGACACTTACTGACTCCCCCCGCCAAAAGAAAGAGTGCAGCTGAAAGGACTGTACGGCAGGCCAGCAGCAGGGAGGTGGAGCACGGCATGGGACACCCAGGTCGCCCTCTCCCCACAGCCTCACTGCCTCCTCAGTCCTCCACCCACAGCCTGCCCGGGGACAGCCTGAAATGGCCACATACTTTAAAAGCGACTTGCACCCTGGCCGGGTAGCTCAGTTGGTTAGAGCGCCATCCTGATGCGCCAGGGCTGCGTGTCCGACCCCTGGTCAGGGCACGTGCAAGAATTAAGCAGTGAGGGCATCAATAAGTGGAACTACAAATCAGTGTCTCCCTCTCTCTCTAAGCAATAAAAAAAATTTCTTTAATGACTTGTACTCATGGAACACTTCTTTAAAAATACATTTCTCCCCTAGAGACCACCAGGTGCAGCTGAATCCTCTGCCTCCCTCCCCACCGGCTAAACACTCTGCCTCCTGCAGTAACGCGCACATGGCCAAGCCGGGGGGCAGCGGGGACGGTCAGGAAAGCAGGATGTACTTGAGCACGTCTGTCACCTGCCTGCACACCACAGGGCAGCCTATCTGCCTGTCCCAAGGCCCCTTTCCTGACCCCAAGTGGGGATGTCCATCCAAGGCTGCATTTCATGACTTAGAAGTTGCTGGACACCCCCTTTGGGACCTGCCACCGTCAGCCAAGGGCTGTCAGTCACCCCAGAACAGAGTGGGGTGTCAGCGGACCTGAGAAGAGGGGTTCACCTGTGAGCTGGGGCAAACAGAGGTCTGATGACACAGGGGCCACCTTCTCTTCTGTCATGTTTACATTTGGAGAGCTGACTTGGTCAACACTGCTTTCGGGGGGACCGATGAGGAAGCACTATGTCCCCCTCAAATGCCGATGTCGGGACCTGATCCCCGATGGAAGGTATTAGGAGGTGGGGCCTTTGGGAGGAGTTTAGGACATGGGGGCGGGGCCCTCATGAATGGGATCAGCATCCTTATAAAAGGGACCGCAGAGGGTTCTCCTTCCACCGCATGGAGACACAGTGACAAGGCTGTCACCTGCGAGCCAGAAGGGGGGCCCTAATGAGACACCAAATCTACAGAGACCATGCCCTTGGCCTTCTCAACCTCCAGACTGTGACTAGGGTATCCAGATGAAGTGGTCCATGTTAGATACCCATCTATGGCATTTGGGACAGTAGCTCGGACAGACCAGGACACCACACCAACGCACTGGGACTGCAGCAGCCCCGTGGCCCTGAGACCTGGGTGCTGGGCCCCCTTGGGCACCAGGGGGCAGGGATGTCCCCAAGAAGCCTAAGGAGACCTCACCTTTTGGGGCAGGTTTGAGGACACTGGCTCGTCTGGGCATGCTCAGCCAACAGCTGGACGGTGAAATCCTGCCGGGAGTCCCCCGAAGCCCTCACATCAAGCCGTGGCGTCCTGCCCCACACCCCTCCCCGTCGGTCTCAGCCTCTGCACCCCCCGCCACCCAGCCGGCTGGGCTGTCGGGGCGCCTGCCGCCCACAGTGCGCCAGTCTCGCCCTTGCAGGGCCCCCTGCCCCTGACGCCTTCCTCGGTGAGCCCGCAGCCGCGGCTCCAAGGCCAAGGGATCCCCTAAGCCACACCCTGGCTCCCCGTCCCTGCTCCCCAAGACACAGAGCCAGGTTCCACCTCCTCCACCGACTGACGCCCAGAGGCCGCATCCTTGCACTGTGGCCCCACGGCCCCAGGCCGTGCGCAGCAGGGACATGGGTTTATTTCAAAAACGCGCAGGACCGGCTCTGAGGAGAACGCTGAGCCTCCAGTAAAATGTGCCGGGCAACAGGGCTGACCCCTGGGATTTGGCCTCTGACCCCAGTCACGGCACCCCTGCTGACGGACGGCTAAGCACTGGCCATGGGTGCTGCGGGCCGAGAGTGCCGGCTCCGGGGGCAGAACCCTGTGGGCCCCAGAGCCCGGCCACATACCAGTTCCCCACCCTGCGCCCTCTGCCCAAGCTGTGGGGAAAGAACCTACAAGAGGGCCTCACGTTCCCACCTAAAGGACAGAGGTGTGGTCTCTTGGGGCATCCAGGGGCCCTCCGGGAGCCCAGGCTCTGACCAAAGCCGACCTGCATCCCTACCCCCCACACACATTGTCCCCTGATGGTTTCCTCTCTGGCTCTACGGCGTGGTCACTAGGACGTGGGTTTAAATTCCAGGGAAGGGACGGCCCTGTGCCGTGTGCACCCAGAGGCCATGAAATCCAGCTGGACTCCAGGCTGCCCGGGGACCCACGGTCAGACCCGCTAAGCAAGCATCTCATCCCGGAGCTACTACAGGAACGAATTAACGAAGGAGGAGGCAAACGAGCGGCTCGTGATGAGCAGACGAGCCACAGGGCAGCAAGGAGCGGCCCCACGTCAGGGGGCCAGTTCATGCCACCTCGGGGGCGGTCCCGAGGGGGACACCGGCGCTGGAGGGGCGGCCTCTGCATGGAGGGCCCTGCTGGGTCTGCGGAGTGCCCCCCCCCGCCCCCCGCTGGGGGCAGCACCTCAGGAAGGCACAGGGCCGACGGCCGGGAAGACTCGGGCGTGCGAGTCCGACGGGAAGCCGGTCCCGCCACACTCAGCCGCGGGGGTCGGCTGCACTGCTTCGCCGACGCAGATTTTGCCCCTTGGCTTCCTTGCGTTTCTGACACTTCCTCTAAGAACAGGGCACGTGTGTGAAGCTTCAGGAGAAAGTGCAGCTCCTAGAACAGGAGCGTGCAAAAGGCAGCCCGCGGGCCATGTCCACCGGTCACCTGCTTTTGTCAATAAAGTTTTATTGGAACACATGGTGCCCTTTGATGGACAACAGAACTGAGTAGTCGTTGTGGAGATCACATGACCTGTGAACACCTAAAATGCTTCTTATCTGGCCCTTTTCCAAAAGTGTGCTGATCCTTGTGTGGAATGATGACTAGTGATACGTGACATATATTTTAGTGAAAACTGCGTCACATACGAGCATGGATGGTGTGACCCTTTTTCATCAAACGCGCCTTGAGGTGCTCAAGAGACTGGGGTGGGCATGCAGACGTTCGGTGTGGCTACGGCTGAGTCGTGGTGGGCAAATATTGAATTATTTTTTCATTCATCTGTGTTTTTCAAATGTCCAAGATGAGTGAGAATGACTTGATAGTTTGAAAAAAATTAAAATGTCATGAAACAACAATAGCAACAGAGAAGTCAGTAAGCATCCCTGGTGGAGGAGGTCACAGGTCAAGGTCAAGGACGTGTCAGAGGGGCGGGGCCTGCCAGGGCGGGGCACCATCCTGCCACGGCTCCTCCCACCATGGGGTTTATTTTATGTCACGCAGCAGCTTGGTTGAGGGATCACTCCAATTTTTCAGGGCAAATTACTTTTAAAAAATTAAAATGCCTATTGTCGCAACAAATGTAACAAAGTATATTTAGCGATGGAGAGGGAGACGCATCTGTCCTGCTCTTCACGGAAACAACCGCGCACACATGTTATGTTGAACTAAACATGAGCGAGTTGGAAATTTTCCAAAATGCCTCTCAGGATGATTGAGGACACCAAGGTGCCCACCTCCCGGAGGCAGGCTCTGAGCAAGGCGTGCGGGGGTGTCGCTGTGAGGAGGAAAAGAGGGCGCCAGTGGGGACTGTTCTGCCCACAGCAAATGGCTGTGGGCCGCGGTCAAACGGGAGGCAAGGATCGAGCAGCCTCTGAAATCCAGATCAGCAAGTTACCTGAGCAAGAGAGAGAAGGGGTTCCTCTGTGGAATGTTCTAGACACAGGTACAGAGTAAAACCTATGACGGTTTCCCAAAGGCATGCCCTGCGCCTGCCCTGAAAGTGGGTGACCATGCCTTACACGCCACGCCCCACCACCGGCACCCCCACAGGAGCCCCCGGGTGCGCTGCGGGCAGCCCAGCCCAGGGGGCAGCTTGTGATGTGCCCCCGCATCTTGCAGAGGCACGCCACGTGCCACACAAGATCCCAAGGTCACAGTAACGCAGACTTGGGTCCCACGAGTGGTCAGGCCCTGGACCACATTGCCCGGCTGGGAAAGGGACCGACCTGAGCACAGGACCCGCCCTTGCGCCGGGCACAGTGCCCTTTGTGCCTGGGCGGCTTAGCTGGCGGCCCAGAGCGTTCCGACAGGCGCTGTTTGGGGCTCCGCAGCGTCTTTAGAAGACGCGGATCCCGGAAAAACAGCGGCAAATCTCACGGCTTTGCTCGGCCCGGTTGGCCACAAGCCAAGCCGCCCAGCTCCCAAGCTTCGTCCCCAGCCCGCTCGAGAGGCACAGTCTTCGTTTCTCATGCTACATGAACCGGCCCTGTCACTTCGGGCCGTCCTGGGGGGCAACCACGCACCTACGTACAGCTCACCAGGTGGAAACAGCGAGCCAAAGGCAATGCAGAAGGAGGTGGAGATGGCCCCGGGAAGGGGGGCGACGAAGGGGGCCGCACCAGGTCTGGTTCTGGACCAGTGGGCGAGGCCTGCAGAGAGAACGGCCACGTGTGGCCCCGGAGGGCCGGCTCCAGCTACGAGGCTCTTGGAAGACCCCTGCCCAGGTGCCTGGACGCCCAGGTGCGGCCCAAGAAAGCAGCCCAAAAGCCCTGCCCACGCCCAGCTCCCCCGAGCTCTTCAGGGTTGCCCACGGCTCTCCGAGGAGGGCGTTCCAGATGGTGCCTGGTGTCAATGATGCCAAACTCCACAGCTTAAGTAAATGTTGCTGTCGCCCCATCCTGCCAGGAAAGGGCCAGGGGGACCCATGGCTCGTCTGGGCTGCTGCAAGGACGCTTCATTCCCGAGGAGGTCAGGCAGCCCCTCCCCGTGCCCGCACCCTGCTGGAGGGTCCCTTCCTCACTGCATTTGCAAGCCTGGCTGAGCCCCTCCTCCCGCTGCGGGTGCCAGCCCTGTCTGTGAGGGCAAGGGCACAGGGATGAGTCTGTCACATGCCGACGGGGGGGGGGGGGGGGGCGACGACAGGAGAGGGTGAGGAGCCACGGAGGGCAGTGAGCAGGCCCAAGGGCTGCAGATGGCAAAGGTTCCAGCCCAATCATCACAAATTCGGGACATTTGCACAAATCCAATCTCCGGGTCTCTGCAGGTGTGTGCCCACCCCCACCGTTGACACTGCAGAAAGGAGCTCCCTGCTCATTCGCCGATCCCACCGCTCGGCGTGCGTGTGCCCGCACTCCCTGCTGGGCACTTCCAGATCCATCCGCTCCCCGTATCGGCAGCTGCCGGGTCCCGGCGGCCTCCCCAGACTCCGTGGGCTCTGAGTGCCACTACAAGGAGGGCTTGTTGAGGCCTGCCCCCGTCCCCAGCCCTCTGAGACGTCAGGCACCCGCCCTGCCTCCTGTGAAGGGGGCGGGCGGGGGAGACGGCCGACAGGAAAGCAAGGAACCCTTCGTGCTCCGCCCATTTGGGGGGCTCCCCAGTCCGCAGGGCTCCAAGTGCAAACGACAGAAGGGGATCAAAGGAATGAGGCCTCAGGGATGTGGGTGAGCGGGAGGACCCCACGCAGCCCCCAAACCGAGGCTGACCCACTCTCCAGAAATGGCCACGGGGTGTGCACCCCCGGCGACCGACAGACATGGCCAGCACCTGGGTGACAGGCGGCCCTGGGAGCTCAGGGCCTCTGTGTTTGGTCACTCCATGGCCGTCTGCGAAGCACACTTCACCTGAGGTGGTGCCCAAGACCGGAGCCCAGGCCCCCGTTCTGGTGAGTGGGGGATCACGCAGCGAACGCTTCGGCTCTGTTTTGAAAACGGACGGCTTCGTCCTGCGTCTCATCTCAGGTGGCCTGTCCTCGGGGGGTCTGCTTTGTGCTGCCATAAACGGCGGTACCAGTGTGCGTTTCCGTCCCGCACGTGGACGGGCACAGAAAGGGCACTGTGAGCAAGCACTTCGGGTTTCTCCAAGCTCTCTGGGCAGGGCCCTGGCAGGGACCCCAGGACCACCCTGAGGGTGCCTGGGGGAGGGGCGGTGTCCTGGAAGTGGTGTCCATGGGTGGGGGGTGGGGCGGGATTTGCCCCTGGGGTTCCAGGTCACCCACCTTGTATCACACTCCAGCGTGAAGACCAGAGCCAGGCCCGCGCCTCTCTCTGGCACGCCTTCACTACGTGAAGGGGTGAGAGAGGCCGCACAGCCCCGGGGGGCCCTCGGCGCCCCCCAGCAACCGCCTCTGTAGGCCACCCCACTGTGCGAGCCAAGGAGAGCCTCGGATGGAGCCGCTGGTCGGCGGCCGGCTGCCCGGAAGGTGCAACTTGGCACCTGGGCACCGTGAGCCCAGCTGCAGCCCACACCCCGTGAGCAGACTGCCCGCAGGCCAGCGGGAAGGTGCAGAGCACATGGGGTCCTCTGGCCTGCTGACCGGTCCCCACCCAACACTCCCCAGGGGTCAACTGGGCAGCGGTGGCCTGGGCCCAGCACCCCACACTGTAAATCTCCACAGATACAGGGCGCCTGCACCCACATCCACGCCGGCGGACAGAAGGGCTGCCCGTGGCACTCAGGGTTAAGAGCAGAGCTTTAAAAGAGTGTGGCCTTTCATCTCCCTGAACCAGCATCCAGGTCCGGGTGGGGGGCGGGGGCGGGGGTGGGGAGGGGGCAGATGAGCAGCTAGGATGGGCGGGGGCTCTTCCCCACGAGGTCGGATTTCACGCCGAATTTCAGACCATTATCTGCTCAGAAGGTCCCTCTGGAAAATGAAATAATCTTCCCTGTGTGTCATCCCCAATTTAAGTAATGCGAGGTTACTAATTTTATCTTTTAAAAAATAACTCGGTTTTTGTTCTTGCCTTTTCTTTTTTGTCTGTTTTTAATAAAAATAAAGAAGTCTATCTATGGGAAAGCACTCCCTGGCCTCAGATGGGGTTCACAATTTTTAAGTACATTTGTCAATGGGATTGCTGCTTCCCAAAGTTCTGCTCAGCAGCCAGCTCGGTGGCCGCCATGCCCAAGGGGGTCCCCTGGTCCTTTAACGCCCCCCACCCCCACCACGAGAGGAGCACGGCGCCGGGAGGGCGTAGCCTGAGGGGGCAGCGTCCCTGGAAGGCCTGGGGACTCCCACTCCCTTCCCTGTGCCCGAGGCGGGGCCTGGGCCCGGCTGCCAGCCCGCGCCCCCAGCCCCTGTTGCTGCCGCGGCCCCGGCTCCAGCAGAAAGTTTGGCTTTTGCTGCAGGAAGCAGCTGGGCCAAGCAACCAGCGAATGATAATGACCTCAGAAATCTGCTGTTCGCTCGGCAACAATAGGGTGCTCAGTCTACTGGAAAATTGTGTTCATCAGCTAACTCTGCTCAGTTACTAATTGACATTGCCAAATATTTTAAGAACAATTGGAATGCACAAGCAAAAAAAAAAAAAAATGAAGATCTTAATCCTCAGACTTAAATTTTTTCTTTTTTTTCTCCCCCCCCCCCTTTTGGGGCCTGGATTTGTTTGTGTGGAACAGGCGGTAGGCAGGGAGGAGGAGCCATGGGAGAAAAAGCGGCGAAAAAGAAAGAAAATCTATCATATCACTCTCCGGCCGATGGGAATCCAGGGAGCCCCGGATGCGCGCCTGTGAGGCCGTGGCCAAAGGGCCTGCCCGGGACAGGGCCCGGCGACACAGGACGGTTGCTCGGCCAGCACAGGAGACCCCGCCAGGCTCCAGCCCAGCTGATCAAACAATCCTCGTCCACCTCAAAATACTAACCAGCAGCATTAGGGGTTAACGACATTTTCATCTCTGCGCCTCTCCCTGGCTCTCCGTTGCTCACGGAACCTAGCCGGCCTTACTTAATGAACAGAGGCGCAAGGCCCCCCCGTTAGCCCCTGCCCACCACCACACATCAATTAGCCCCTCTCCAGAGTGGCAGGCCGTGGGAGGGAACGGCCCCGTTGGATGTGATGAGCAGTATTGTTTCTTAGTACATTAAGTTTTAATTATTCCGAGCGTGATTTCCAAAGCCAAATCTAAAGACAGAGGAGCTGGGTCATCGTCTGGCTTGGAGTGGCGCTCAGACCCCAGCACAGGCGCGGCCGAGGTTTTAGGCCGCCCTCAGCGTGCGGGCACGCCAGCCAGCAGTGAGGCGGACATCGAAACGGCCTCCCGCACCTCCAGTGTCACGAAAGAGCAGAACTGGAGAGCCTGCTGCCTCCAAATCCCTTCCCGCCGCCTGGGACATCGAGGGGGGTGTGCAATGGTCGGTAAGTCGCACAATCAACGACAAAAACGGAGGGGAGAGACGAGAAGAGGTCTGCGCAACTGGTTTTGTCCATTTTCGGTGAGAAAATGCGATCCCTCCATTTGTCAGAGGCCCTGGCTCTCGCGGTCGATCCGGGGCTCGGTTCTCGGCGGGCTGGAGAGCCCGAGAACAAACATATTTTCTGGTTCACTGCGATCATTTTCACATGTTCACTGATTCAAACATTCTTTTGCTCACATAACAAACAGCTGCACCCACATTAGCCCGGCCAGTGGCAGTCACCCATCTCGGCAATAACTGTTTGATTGCAAACTTGACCCTTTCTTCGTCTCGGTCTGAGCAAGACATTTTTACGCAGCCACTGAGCTCCCAGTCCCCGCACAGAGTCGCATCAGATAACAAAGACTGCCTCTCCACTCATTGTGAGCCTTCTTCTGGAGATCTCTTCTAAGAGGCTCTCTGTAAAAAGGGTTTTTATGATGAATTCAGAACTACTATCATGTTAAGAGCAGCGATTTATAAAGAAGAATTCACTGGTTAAGATCTGAAAAAATAGTTTCTCAGGCCCTACTGACCCAGTTTTCAACAAGAAAAGAATCAAGCGATGGAAATTAAGTTCTGCGACATTGTCATGCAGTCTGAGGAGCGCGCGGGGCTGCGGTGCGCGGTCATTTCTCAACAGAAGCCTTAATAAGTGCTTCTTTCTTCCCCGAAGAGCTTAAAGATTTGCTTTCCTCACCTCCGTCTTGTGGGTTTCTCTCCCCCAGGTAATCACAAAATACCTATTGTGTCACAACTTTTACTTAAATGCTTGTTTTAACGGCACTTTGTACAAGCCACACTTGTTGGGAGTAAGAGGGAAGATGAACCCGATGGGGTTAAAGGTCCGAGTCCCAAGCACACCCACCCGCCGGGGAGCGGGCTTGGGCCGCGTGGACGGTAGGCCTGCTGATCTGGCTCCTTGGCCAGAAAATTATGAAAGGGTCTCATTTGAATATGAAGAAAACAAAGAAGTCGACGAGAAGTAAAGAATCCGGTCTTCACGGCTGTAAACAGTCCACCGGGGAAATAAAAGCAGGAAGGCGACCTCGGCTCGGGGGTGACTCGCCTTCGAGGCATCAGGCCTGGTCGGGCCTTTTAGGGTCGTCCCCCCCCCCCGAGAGTATTTAGAGACATGGAAACAACAGAGAGGAAGAGTGTGAGGCGACCACTAGGCCAGAAGGTGAGAAAAACAGGGGAACGCGACAGAAATAGAGCTGGGCATGTGGTGTCGGAATATTCCCCACGCCCTCCGCGTGTCAGCAAGCAAGGACGGGACTGGAAATCTGTCAGCGTGCCGGCCACCCGCTCAGGAGAGCTGGGGTGCACTCTGCTCTTGGTCCCTTAAAGGTCCCCCATCCCAAAGCAGGGAGACCGCAGTCCCCAGAACAGGGGACCTTTTCACAGGAGGCCAGAAATAGCCCCTGGTGACGGGGTTCCTGGCACTGTGCTGCCTCTGCCCCGGGCCCCTTCGAGCCGTTCCCGCCACCCTCGGGCGGTGAGCTTGAAAAGCCTGCTCTGCCGTGGGCAGTGGCCACTCCGAGGCAGGGCCTTGCCCTCCCAGGCACTCATGGTCCTGCTCGACTCCTCAGACTTCTCAGCAGAGATAAATCACGCCCGCGTCCAGCACTGCGGAGCAGACAGCGTGTTTCATGGGTATTTAAGCAGCGGCATTAAGTGGTATCGGAATCTCTGGAATGTGCGACTCAGATTTATGTCTTAACCATTCTTTACTGGTCTGTAATAAGCCAGCAGGATCCCACTTTATTTTCATACTAATTTTGCCCTAGAAGAAGGGTTGTACTGAAGCATGACAGTGACAACAGAACGGAGCCGGCACCTACTTAATAACGGCGGCAGCAAACTGCCTCCCGCTCTGAAATAGTCACAGCGACCCCGGAGGGGGGAGCGACAAGGGAAGGAGGGAGAAAACTTTTTGCAAAGGCCCCTCCACGGAGTGCCGCCACCTCTGTCCCTGTGGGCAAGGCGGTCGGCGCCTTGAGGTGCCTCAAACCGTCTTTCGTATTCCAGGCTTAATGGCTGATTGCGGGAATCAATGTTGCCATTAGTAACAGGGAATTTGTTGTGGCACGACTTCCGCTGTTGTTAGGTTGCAGGATGATTACAGTATTAGCAAGACGCTTTCTTTAGAAAGGGCTCGGGACAGAACTTTCAATTCCCTACCCATTAGTAAGGGGCTCCGCAAACAGGGACGGGGCACAGCTCACCTGCTGACAGGTGGCAACTTAATGCAGCCGTCTTAGGCTAGTGAGGTGTTTGGTGATGTTTTCCCCCCCAAATGGGGCCGGGAAGCTTCAGCATTTTCCAGATATTTTGATGACAGGTTTTCTGCTTTGCTATTTTAGACCCCAAAGCTATATCGCCCATGGGACACGGTACATTTTAAGACACGCAGTCACGCATCTGGGGGTCAAACCTCCGTGCCTTTCCAAACCGGCAGAGGACCCTGGCCACCAGGGAGCCATGCTGAAACTCTGGACAGGCGTCCGACACAGGCTTGATCTGGGGAGGGAGACCGCGGGTACCCACCTGAGAGAATCACAGGCATGTTCTCAGGGGGAACGTGAGGGTCTGAACTTTCAGCTTCCCACCATCCATAGAGGGCGTGGGATGCCAGCTCCCAGGTTTTGGGTAGGAGGCGACGGTCTACGGGGTTAAGGTGTGACGTGGTGTGGCAGGCACTCACAGGGAAGGGTGGGCTACGACCCAGGGGCAACCATGCCTGCCGGCCATCCTACTGCACGGAAGGAGGGCCAGTTGACTTTCCCAGTAGCCAGTGCTCAAGGGACGGCCAACGAGATGAAGTGACAGCCTTCCTTTGAGGCTGAAGGCCAGGTCCTCATGCACCAACCAGCCAGGTGGCATCGGACCTGACCGCGAGGGGCAGCAATGGCCTGCCCACCACTGAAGCCTGTGCAGAAGCCAGCATCCGGGCACGGAGGGCCCTGGCCGCCACCGGTTCCCCCGCCCGCCCCGGCAACCTACCTGAGGAGGATGGCGAGGAGGGGTGCGGGCTGTCCTCCTGGGCGCTCCCGGTCTGGGAGAGCCCACCGCCGACCCCGCTCTCCTCGGTGACGTTGGAAGAGCCCGGCGTGGTGGAGCGGCTCACCGACTGGGACTCCTGGTCGCTGCCCGAGCCGCGCCGCTCCTCCAGGACCACGTGCAGCCCGTCCTCGTCGGCCCTGCGGTCCCGCTTGTGCACACGGGAGTGCACGACCACCTGGTGGTAGGTGCGGAAGACGCGGCCGCAGTCGGGGCACTCCGTGGGCTTCTCCTTCGTGTTGCCGGGACCCTGCAGGTTGTAGTCGAGCGCCTGGCTGAGCCCGTGGGACAAAAACTCCCGGCCGCCTTCTAACGGGTCGAGCTTCGCCGGCAGGTCCCTCTGACCGGCCAATTTCGTGCCATGGACCAGATCCGCAGGCATTTTCTGCTTGGAGCCATCTGCCCCCACAAACACGTACTCGCGCTTCTCCTTGTCAAACACGACTCCCACGTTCGCCAGAGCGTCCTCCTGGCCGCGCTGCAGCGGGCGCTCCTTAGCCAGGAAGCCGTGTTCCATGGCCACGCCCCTGGCCATGAGCTGCCAGGCCTGGTAGCTGTTCACCGGGTCCATCTCCGCAGCTTTGGCCGCGGCCTGCAGCCGCTCGATGCAGCTGGACTTCAGTGGCGGCACCAGGTTGAGGCAGCCCAGGAGGGAGTGCTTGTCACCCTCGGGGACGCCATGGGCCACGCTGGCGATGGGGGACAGCAGCTTCCCCAGGACCTCCTTCTCCTTCATGGGCAACTCCCCCTTGCCGTAGAGCGGGCTGGGCTCGCTCAGGCCGGCTTTGTCGGGGGCCATGAAGCCGCCCTGCAGGCAGGACAGGTACCTGGAGTACAGGTTGGCGTGGGTCTCCTGCGACAGGCCGCCCAGGGGCGCTGGGCCCTCAGCATCGCCGGGGGACTTGCTCTTCACGGACAGCTTGTTGAGGTGGACCTTCATGTGGTTCTTGAGGAACCAGGGCTCCTTGAAGCGCCGGCCGCAGATCTGGCAGCAGTGCTCGAAGGAGTCCTTGTGCTTGCGCATGTGGCCCTTGAGGAACCAGGCCTGGCTGAACACCTGCCCGCACACCTCGCAGCGGAACTCGTTGGCCGCCTGCTCCCCGCCGCCGCCGGGGCCCTGGCCTTGCGCCGACTCGGCCGTGATGTGCGCCTTCTCCACGTGGCTGATGAGCTCCTCCTCCTGCGAGGCCGCGAAGTCGCAGAGCGTGCACTTGTAGGGCTTGTGCAGGATGCGGATGTGGCGGTCCAGCTCCTCGCGCTTCTTGAACTTGCCCTTGCAGAAGGTGCAGCGGAAGCCAGCGGCGGGGGCCACGGCGTCGTCCTGCGCGCCGCCCGCGGGCTTGGGTGACGGCGCGGGGCGGGCGGCCTCGGGCGCGCCAGGCGCAGCGGGCGGCACCAGGTGGCAGGCGGCGGGCGGCGCGGGCGGCGCGTGCGGCGGGGGCTTGAGGTCCGGCCGCGGCGGCGGCAGGCTGCTCCTCAGCTGCTTGTCGCGCAGGATGGCGCGCTCCTCCAGCTCGTGCAGCAGGCGGTTCTCCTCGCGCACGCGCCCTCGCCCCTTGCCCAGGTTGCCCAGCTTGTGCGTGCGCAGGTGGATCTTGAGGTTGCCCTTCTGCGCCGCCCGGTGGTCGCAGTAGGGGCACTTGAAGGGCTTCTCGCCCGTGTGAGTGCGCATGTGCAGGGACAGGATGCTGTTGAAGCGGAAGCGCTTGCCGCACAGCGGGCACGGGTACTTGCGGTTCTTGCGCGCGTCGTCCTCGATGTCGCTCATCTGCGACATGATGCCCAGGTTCTGCCCGTTGAGGAACTGCTGCAGGTCGACGCGCCCGTTGAGGCTGGTGTCCACATCGCGGCCCAGCGGGCTGGCCAGGAGCGCCATCGGACTGCCCATGGGCTGGCCGCTCATGGGCACGGGCGCCTTCTCGTCCAGGGCCGCGGGCGGCTTGTCCTCCGCGCCGGGTCGCGGGTGCAGCTCAGGGAAGGCATGGCCGAGCTGGGAGGTGATCCGATGCAGCTTCTGACTCATGGCATACTGGCCGTTGAGGACCGGGCCGCTCAGGCGGGGCTCCGCGTCGGCCGCCCCCGAGGACACTCCCAGGCACAGGCTGGCTTCTTCCATCCCTGAAAATGGAGAGAGAGTTCAGATCCGGGCCCGGAAGCAGGCGCTGGGAAGCGCCCGCCTCAGCCGGCGCGGCGCTTGCATTTCCTGCCTTACCTGCGCATCGCGACGCCAAGGAATTACAGTCGAAAACAATAATAAAAAAATGAATTATTAAATGCCAATTATGCAATATGGCTTTGGTCCTCCAATTTGTTTTGGCGATAGATCGTCTTCCTTGTATTTTCTATTTACTGACTGCAATTATTCATTCACATTTAAATTATTAATGTTTTACCACTTTCAACACCTCATAACAAATCTGGGGTCTACGTGGTAAAGTCCTGCCCCTCCCCCACCTCGTGGCACCGCACCTGTAGGCTCGTTTAAAAGTTGGCCTGGGAGCAGAATGGCTATAACTGCGACACCAAATACCCTCACTTGGAACTTTTGTTTCTGGTCCCCGTGTTCAATATGTTTGTCACTCTGAGATGAAAGAGATTATTTTACGTTTTGGCCAAAAGAAAAAAAAGGAGAAAAAAAAAACCCAATGGCGTGATATTTACTGATACGTAATAAAACAAGATAATGTTTTGGGAAAAAATAAAGTAAAGGACAGGCTTTAGAACAATAAAAGGGATTTTGCTTTAGTCAACAAAAAGTGCAGTAATATCTCATTAAGCTGATTAGTATGCCGCTTAGAAACAGTGCTAGGTGCTGTAACACATGATTATAATCATAAAAATCCTTCAGTGTTTGCAAGGAAGCATTAACGAGGTATATTAAATTTTAAGGAGACTGCGAGTAGCAGCTTTGCAAACCTCAGAGATTAAGATTTAACCCTTATGTTACGAAACACTGTTATTTTGTCATTTGGTAACTGTGCCCATCAACAGAAGTATAAATTATCTCCGGAAGGAATCCTGGCGGATTATCACGACGGTTCCAGCCGGGGTGGGTCTGAGAGCCTCCACCACGGGACTCCGCCCTGCCCTTCGACGGGCATGAGGCCCAAGGCTGGGACATTTATTTGGCTTACAGAGATCTCTTAAAGAACTAGATAAAGACCAATTAAAGTCCAGGGAAGACGCCGTAGGAAGTCTCACCAAGTCTGAGTGTTTTTAATAACTTCCCCAATACACAGTAATGAGTACAAATAGTACCTGCAGAATGTGCTCGGCAAAAAATTAGAACTCAAAGCTGTTTGTTAAACGCTAGCACTCGACGCTGGTCTGCATAATTGTCTGTAATCGTCCTCACTGACCCCTCCAGCTGGTGGAGAAGAGCTAAGCCCGGCCCCTCAGGCTGAGGTGCAGCAAACCACCCCTCCACATCTCAGCACGGGGGAACTCGGCTCGGAAAGGCCAGGAACCCGCGCCTGGGGCCCTTCTATTTCCGGAGCCGTCTTCCCCCTGAAGGAGCCCAGGTCTGCTTCCCGCCATCGGAATGACACTGCACATTCGTCCCCTGTGCATCCCGCGTGTAGCTGTCCTAGCCAGCCAGGTGGGCCAGGAGCAGCCCATAACCCCAGCCAGGACTGATTCCCGGGCCAAGCAGCTCCCCAGGGGAACCTCGGGGGCAAAGGTCAAGTGTGGAGGAAGCACATTCAGCGCTGCAGGGTCTGCTGCCCACCACGCTTCCCGCCAGGCAGGCGGAGTGTGGCGTGGAGGGTCTCCAGCGGGGACCTGGTGTCCCTGGCAAGAGCACAGGAGGCAAGAGGCAGACACGGCGACTGTTTCCGGGGCGGAGAGAAAACGCGACGGAGGAGCAGGCCACTGTGTCCCTGACGTACGGTGGCAGGAGAGCTGGCCACACTCACACGCGGGCACGCGGTCACCTGCCATATCGGAAGCCTTCCAACTGGCCATCTTTACTTTTTGTTTCCGGCGGCAGTCAGATTTAAAAGGCCCACTTTGGAGACCGATCAGAAAGGAGTAACTTCTCATGGAGATTCTTGCGTTCAGTCCACACACTTGCTGGGACCCCGCTGGGAGCCAGTCCCTGTCGCTGGCGCCTGAAGACGGGGCTGGCCAGCCCTGGCACTCCCAGTGCCCACCAGCCAGCGCAGCAGGGTCGGCCCAGGGGCGGAGGCCTCCAGCGTCCCCAAGGCCATGACTGGAGCTCCTTCACCACCTTCGAGGCCCTCCAGTCGGGCTGGCTCCTCTCCTGAGCCACGAGCACCTGGCCCTAAAGCCACGCAGGAGTCCGAGTCCCACCAACAGCTCTGGGAAGCTTGGAAAGTCTGAAGCCCACGAGGCTGGCCCGCTTCCAAAGGCTGCCCAGGTGGCCGGCTCAGAAGCCGTGAGGCCAGGAAGACGGGCTCTTTTCAGGTTGCAGCCAGTTCGGCGGGAGGGAGAGGAGGCTGAGTGGGCAACCCCGTGAGCCCGCCGCTCAGGCTGGACTGGGGAAGGCCACCCCTTCTCGGGGAGGAGCGGCCAGTGCAGCTGTGAACACGGGTGTGTGGGCGAGTACAGGCGTGTGCACATGCAGGTGTGTGTGTGCAGGTACTTGTGTGTGCTGCAGGGGTGTGTGCATGCACAGGGGAGTGCGTGAGCACAGGTGTGCGTGTGTGCAGGTGCATGTGTGCAGGTGCGTGTGGGCAGGTGCATGTAGACAGGTATATGAGTGAAGCAGGTCTGTGCTGGGGGCAGGGCACGGAGCCCCACTGTCCGCACTCTGGAAACAGACACAAACGCTTCACTGTGAAACTAAAGGGGCGCACGTCCCACTGCGAAGGGATCAGAACCAACCACAGCCCTGACAGCTCCCCCAGGGGGGTACGGGGGGCTGCCCCAGGGGTCCACCCTCAGCTGGCAGGTGTCCTCGGTCCCTTCCTCCAGCCCCCGGACTGCAGGTGCAGGGACGCACCTCCCCTTTGGGGTCACACTGCTCCTTCAGAGGCCCTGTGGTGGTGGTCGGTCAGCGTCCTGGCCACCAGGGCAGACACACACGTGACCAGCTGCACTGCCCCGCACCATCACGGGTACCGGGGGCACTTCATGGCGTGTGCACAGCCCAGGCCTGGCCCTGAGCCCATCACCCTGGGATGCAGCAGCTGAGACACCCACAGGAAGAGGCGCGGGGCCAGCGTAGGGTCCTGGCCTCCAGGTAGCCCAGCGGGACCTTCCGAGTTACCTGTGCAACAACTCACCTGGCCGTCTCACCAGGAAGGACAACCTTCGCACAGTGAAAAGCAAGTAAACCAGCGACTAATCACTGAGAACAGCCCGCCCAGCACTTGGTTCATGGCCTCCGCCCACAGTGTCGCAGGAGAGAGCAGTGAACCCCCGCCAGCTGAGGAGGGACGGCTGACCCGCCGGGAAGGGCCGCCAGGCATCCGTGCCGGAGCGAGACAGGTGGAGGCCCTTAGTGCACCATCCATTCTGGAAACATGCCGACATCCCCCAACTTCCGGCCTTTCCCGGGGTCATGGTGGGCCACCACAGGCACCCAACACTACTATCCTCCCGTCCACACTGATGACCACCAGGGCCTCCTCACTGCCGGGCGGAGATGTGAGGCCCCAAGGGATGCGCTGGCAGGGCGGGAGGTTTTCTCCTCGAGCTCAGCAATCCCCCATCCCCTGGGTGGGGGGTCCTCTGCCCATGTAGCCCACCACGGGGCGCCCAGGTTACCCAAAGACATCCGGCGGCATCACCTCCTTGTGGTGGGTGCCCCGAGGCCCCCACGGCCTTTGATGGGGCTGATGGTTACTTTGATTCCACATTCCTGCCTTCAAGACTATTTCCTGTGATACCCATGACAAAAGTTTTCACTTAACTCTTCCAATAGAGAGCCTAATTGTATCTCTCACTCAAAATGAAATTTAAAACTATCAGGACACCAGAAAAGCCAGCTGCTCCGAGTCTAAATAAATTCCACACAAAAACACAGTTTCATTTTGCTAGCACAGAAAAAAAAAAGTAATCTTATGAATAGTCCAAAAAATATAGGTCTCGCCAGTAAGAGTTTTATCCTTATACCACGAGAAAGAATAGTTGGGAAATAAAATGACTTTCAAAATAACCATTTCAACGGGATTTTTAAAAATCAAATATTGTTGTCTAGCCAAGCACAACTAAATATTCCCTTTTTCATCAGCGTGGGTGACGGTGCTGGCTCTGGGCCCGGCAGAGCCCTCAGCGCCCGGGCGCAGGGCGGGGGGGTGGGACGGGGCCCCCGCGCGGGCCCTGAAGGGGGCCTCACTCAAAACACTGTCACGGTGCACCGTTCTGGTGGCAGGTAGATCCCCCTTCCTGGGGACTCCAAGGACCCTGGCCCTTCTGCACGCCAGCCCTGCTGTCGCACACTCAGGGTGCGCTGTGATGAAGACGACTTCGGGGACACAATGGCTCCTCGTTAAATGCCGTTCGTCCCTACTGCTGTGGCTCGCGCCACTTAACCAAGGTTGTTATAAGTACAATACAGCCCTGTTCCGAAATACGGAGCACCAGACTCCTGAACCTTTTCAGGGTCATTAAACAGCTGTAAACACTATTACAAAACTAAGCCGCAGATCCCACGCTCACATTTTGGCCTACAGCTTGCTGTGCTGAGTGAGGACATTTTTTCATCTCTCGCAGTCAGTGCCGGTGACATTCGGACATCCGCGCAGCTTACATCACACACATTGCTGAGGTGGGCAGGGGGGCGCGGGGCTTATTTGCCGGATGATTAATAGATAAACAGGAGGGCAGCGCGGCGACCCGTTCCATTTTGACTGACGTGCAGACAGTGTTAGGGGACAGGCCCAGAAACAGTTAAACCCTTGCTGAATGTGTGGATGAAAGCATGAGGGTCCAAGTGGGCTACGGCAGCGACCGTGTGAGCAGGAGACCCGGGGCGGGGGCGGGTCAAGTTCCCGAGCTCCCCCTTAGGACCGCTGGCCAAAGCCCAGGTCCGCGCTGCCCTGCGCGGTCAGCCGGGCGGGCTCCACACCGGCTCCCTCAGAGCCCCGGGCAGCGTCCTTGTTGGGGAGGTCAGGGCAGGAGGGCTTGGAAGAAGAAAACAGAATCAAAAGCACCTCCTCTTTGAAGACTTCGGATGATTTCCAAATTCTCGAAGGCAAAGAGGTCTCTCCAGCATGCTGGCTCTCGGAGTCGGGGTTGAAGCTGTAGCCCCAAACCAGGACAGATAACGAGCGATCAGACGGGGAAGGGAAACACACACAGCGTGTCCCCCGCCAACTCCCCAGGGCAGAGCAGACTTCGGGTCCGAGGCCCTAGCTCACCATCTGCCCGCACCGCGCACCACGCAGCAGCAGGTGCCAGGGCAGAAGCAGGCAGCTTCAGGCGGGGTGGCGGCTAAGACCGTGGACTCATTGGGCAGAGTAAGCTCTCGGAAACTAAAATGACAGTAATACCGGTCATCGTCACCATCTTCATTGGTCCCACCTCCTTTTCCTCCTCTTCGGTCTCCTCCTCCTTCTTCTTCATAGACAGTTTCTCTGTCTATGACGCGGACTGATGGTAACTGTCCTGCACGCTCCACGGGGCTTTGAGGAGGCACCTGGGATGGTGGGAGGGACGGTGTGGCATCTGAACTGCAGAGGTGCCCACCACGGCCGTCAGCAGGGCCTGCTACATCCAGGATGCACCGTCACGTGGGGGCACAGGACACGCGGAGAGCGGAAGGCAGCGCCACGACACGAGAAAGGGGTTCGCGAAGACCCCCTGAGGGTCGCCACTGCCGGGGCATCTAGGGGAGGGCTCACCGTTCATGTAGCCATGTTAATGCCTCCGCGTGGCAAGGAGTGGGCCGTTCTAGGGGAGTACAAGCCAGACCAGACTCGAGGAGGATGACAGGTGGACCGCCAGAGACAACCGCTCTGAGGCTAGTATGGCCGCAGCCGGAGGGTGGGGTGCCGGGAAGAGATGCAAAGGAAGACCAGTGAGGATAATATGCTTGGCTGAGCCTCAAGGGCGTCACCGGGCAGAGAGGAGGATGAGGGGTGTAGGGACAGAAGGGTGGCACCGAGGAAGGGCTAAGCACGGACCGGTCTGGGGAAGGTAAGAGAAGGGAAGGTGGCCAGGCACAGGCTGGAGTGGGGGTCCGCGGAGAACGGCGTTTATGTTTGGGGCAAAAAGGCTCAGGAAAGCCCCGCCAGAACCCCAGCCCGACGTGCGTGCTTCACGTCGGCTCTGTGTCACACGGGCGGTCCCCGGTCTCCTGTGGCTCAGAGCTGGGGGAAAACACAGGGTGATGATCAACTCCAGGACCACGAAGCTAATGTCTGAGCGTGAAGTCGTCATAACGATGACAGGGAAGAGGGATTTAGAGTTTGAAAGTCAGTACTGGCCTCCTCGCTTCCTCTTTGGAATAATAGAAAAGTGGAAGGAGGATCCAGTCCCCAATCTCCTAGAAGCCCAATCCATCCTCTAGGCTCCAGCTTGGTGCCACCTACTCCAGGAAGCCTTCTTGGGTTTGCCCCAGGATGGAGATGATACTCAGGCCCCGGAGCCTCCATGCCCTCTCTCTGGATGAAAGTGAGGACACGGTCCTGGTGTGTCTAACGCTCAGCTACCGAGGACCCATGAGGTCCTTTGAGTTTCTGACGATCACAGTACAGACGAGGGAGGTGGCCAGGGCGTCATGGGAATGGACAACATGTGAGCAAAAGACCAGCCCTGTCCGCCCAGAATTCGGGCCACAAGCAGGGCCTCCCGTTCTCCCACACGGGACGATTTGGGTAGGAAATGGGCCCTAAGTCCCTGTAAACGATTCATCTGAACCATGTGCACCCACCAGGGAAAGCTACAAAAACGATACACACGTACAAGCTTTTAATGGGTAGCCTACCTCCAAAATGATAGGGCAAAGCTGAAAAAGAAGCCAATACTTGTCAGAAGTGCCTTGTTGACTCTCTCTCCCTTTTTAAGCAGACTTTGTTGTAGCAGGAAGTTACATATTTAATCCCATTAACGGACCTCAGCTCCCCATTCAGCCCCGGCACACGGCCCTGCCCTAGACCAGAATGGGGAACCGGCCCCCTCGGGGACCCCGGCCACCCCTTCCTTCCTCCTGGGACAGCAGTGACCAGGGCACGGGTGCCCCACTGCACCCAGCACACCCCCCCCCCGACAAAGGCCCTTTAATTGGGTGCCTCTGGACTGTGATATCCTGTCAGACAGCTTATTTTCATTTCACAGAGCCCTCCGGTTTGATTCGGCGCAAAACCAAACACAATACGGCCGGCGCGGGTGCAAGAGCAGTCAGATGGGGCCTGGTTGTGAAGTAGCCGCGGGAGGTGGCCAAGGAGGTGGTCCCGGGGCACCTGGGGGAGACACGAGCCCAGGGGCCCCGCCCTCAGTGAGCACGCCCACGTGCGACAGCGCCCGCAGACTGGGCCGCCTGGGCCGCAGGGCGCAGGCTGGCAGGAGGGGCCCCAGTTCAGCATCTCAGGCTCCTCCGCAGCGCCCCCAAACACACAGTGGCTCTCATGCTGGGTTGGGTTTGTTCGTACACCTGTCCAGAAGCTCCTGGAGGTGGGGCGGTGACCATGGGCTTCAGTGGGGGGTCCCCGGCACTGGCAGAGAGGAGGACCCCGTAAATATTAGACGAATGATGGAGGAAAGGAGCAAGCAGACCCAACAGCCAATGCTTCGTGCCTGGTACCCAGCATCTGTCCTTGGGGAGAAGGACTCAGGCCGCAGGCCACTCCGGCCACCAGGGCAGACCCTGTTTCCTGCCCCTCAAGGCACAAGCCCAGTGAAACGGGTGCTCCAGAGACTCGTCTGGAATGTCACGCGGTCCATGCAGCCATTCCCAGGCCCCCACGCTCCCCGTCCCCAGAAAGAGCTCATCCATCCAACCTGGGTCCCTGTCACGCTGCCCATCCACCCAAATGGGGCCTCCGAGGACGTGTCTGACCCAAACGCAATGCTCTGCGCGCTAACAGTTCTGGCTGAGTAGACTCCGAGGCCCTCGTGCGGCGCTGGGTAAACCCCACGCCCCTTCTGAGTCCCCTGCTGCCTTCGTGCGCCGGCCTCGCGCCGGCAAACACTCGTCCGTTCATCCGTGCGTGCATGCCTTCGTTCGCTCACTCGCTCACGGAGTCGTCCGTCCATCCGTCCGTCCACTCCCTCCTCTCTTGCTCGCCGCCAGCGTCCCCTGCCTCCCCTCACTGGCGTGTGCTGTGCCGGGCTCTGCAGCGGGCAGAAGCAGAAATGTCCTGCCCACCCAGGATGCACCACCAAAGGGGCAGACGCACCCGAGACAGCGGCACAGAGGCTGCAACTGCTCTGGGCGTCGTCCCTTCCAGGGGTCAGGGGGTCGGGAGCTTTGCGAGGACAGCGCCCGGCTCCCTCACCGTCTCTCTCACTGTCTCTAAGGTCCCACGCACAGGAGGCCCTCGCGTGCTCCTGTGACCGGCCGACGCTGCACTCCCTTCCCCAGGGGCTCCTCCCTGCCCGCAGGGGCACTTCCCCCCCACCCCAGGCCCTGGGCCCCTGGGCCTAGTCAGCAACATGGGGGACCAGCGACAGCACAGCAGGAGGCCCTTGTCCCAGTGTCTGGAACAGAGCGGGTCCAGGAGACAGCCCCCTTGGGGCGGGGGCACCGCCTGCTCTCCCAGAGGGGGCCGCCGGCCGTGCAGGGCTGCGCGTCCGACAACTGGCGGCCCTGTGTGTACCTACAGCAGGTGGGCCCGGCTCCTAGCCCGTGGGCGCCTCCACGCCCTGGAACCACATCCGCATCCCAGCCCCCACAGCAGTGCAGCCTCAGGCGCTGGCCCCTCCCTGAGGCCCCGCTCCCCATCTGCAGACCACCGAGGCCGGTCACGTTGGCCACCACCCTCACGACTCCATCTCTCCTGATTTACGCCTCTGTGGCCCACCTAACAGGGAAGGGACGCCCCCCACCCCCCGCAGCCAAGCCCTGATCCCGAACCAGCCCCGGTCGCAGCGAACGGCTGGAGCTGAGCGTCGCCGACACTGAACACCGGGAAAGCATCATGGGCGCTGCAGCTAGCGTCTGTCCCCTTGCATGGGGGGCTCGCCGTCGGCGTCCAGCCGGCCTGGCCCTCCCTGGGCAGTCTGTGCCTTATTGCTGCGATTGGGACAGCGTGTGGGCGGGAGCGGCGTCCCAGATGCCTGGGGCGTTCTGCAGCCACGGTGGCCCAGGGTGCCGCTGTGACCGGCACCCACACTAGAGGCAGCCAGGGTCCGCAGGCAGGGCTGGCGGTACTCTCCAGGGTCCCCGGGGAGACCCCTTGCTGGGGCTCTGCTGGAAGGCAAACTATGTCTTATTCCACAAGAACCAGGACCCATGAGCTTCAAGGTGAACACCCTCGGCCATGCACCGGTGACACGGGGGACAATAACCAGGGCACAGGAACAACTGATGAGAAAATGGGCGTGATGCTCGGAGCAGTGCCCGGCACCGGGCGGGCACCCTGTTCAGTCGCCACCACTGCTTCTTCTCCCCCACAGCTGTGGTGACCCTCTGCCCGTCCCCACCGCTGGGCCTCCGCACACCCTGGTCCTGGCCCCGGCTCTTCCCTGTTCGAAAGCCCCCCGGAAGGACATCCAACACTCCCGGGGCCTATGTGGTCTCAAGAAGTTAATAACCTCACCATTTTCATTTTAGAAAGCATTGGTACTTAATGAGGAAAAGGTGAACACCCCCATTTGTAATCTGGACGAAAGGCATGTGAACAGGAAATTCACAGAAGAAAGGAAATTTGGCTAGTGACCACGAAAATGTCACTCCACATTAGAATGAAAAAGACTCGAATCAAAACCATAGCGAGGTTCCATTTGTAAGTAACGGTAGGAAAGGTTGCGCCCGAATCCCGCGAGGCCCCTGAATTCCCTCCGCAGAATCAGGGCGCACCCGCCACGGGACGCGGAGGAGGTGAGGCGGCCGCGTGCCGAGCGCAGCGTCCATTCCAGAGCGAGTCCCAGAGCCACTCCACGGGTTCTTGAGCACGGCTGACAGTCATTTCGAGGAAGCCAGGCGAGGAAAGCAAGCATTCTAGAAAGTGCTTTCACAGGAAAAGTTCCTGGCATTCGGAGACAAAGATGCGCTTTCTGCCTTCCCTGAAGAAACACATTAAAGCGCGCGCGTCCCGCAGGCCTGCGGAGGACGTCTGTCCACCGGGCAGCAGGCTGTGCGCTGTGGATACAGCCCGACCCGACCGAGGCGCCGAGCTGATGGAGGGACGGTGTCCCCGATCCGGAGCCTTCCTGTTTCGGCTCGCTCTCCCTGTCCCCGCGGGGGTGCGCCACGGAAGTGCAACCGGCAGACGTCAAAGTTGCCGTCTTTCCTGCAGCCCACGTACAAATTCATGGCAAAGACTTACCCCAAATGGCCACAGCCCCACCCCCGTCCAAGCCTCTTCCCCACACCATGCCCACCACGCGCCGCACCGCGCCGCGCACCACGGGGCCCTGCCCCGCGGGGTTGAGATCGCGCAAGCCTCCCTCAGGGCTCGGAGGAGCCCCCGCAGCACGCATGCGCCGACGGCGGAAAGGGAGGCGAGACTGGAGAAACCGCACAGACCAGCCAGACTACCGTGTCCACATTTCAGATCTGGATCTAGGTCTGATGTGCCCAATTTGGAGATGGACAAGCTGAGGCCGGAAGCTAGGTGTTCACCCGGCGAAGGTTACACACCAGGGAGCAGGCATGCGTGTGTGTCAGGAAACGCTGGCTGCGTGGGCGGGCGGAAAGATTCTCAGCCGCGGATGCTGACACGTTCTTGCCTCTGACCATCTAAGCAGCTTAAACGGACGCTGGCCGCCACCCTTGGCCCACCGCGCTCTCGTTTTGTCCCAATTCTTCCTGCAGTCAGATGGTATAAAATTAGACTCCCGGCCACAGCATGTGCTGTGTGCATGGGCCACGTGTGGGGGCCTTCAGGTGACGAGGCCGTCAGCCTGCGAAGCCCATCTCCCTCTGCGGTGCCCAGGGCAGGTGTGAGGCTCACGGGCTCGCGTCTCTGCCGCCCACCGGGACGCAGAATCCTCCTGGGATGCCCCTGTAGGGGTGGTGGCAGGCTGCAGCCAGGGCACTGAGCACCGAAGAGGAACAGGGTGAGACCTCCCCCCACCACTACCCAGAGTCTGGCGGGAGGACGCGAGTGAGAGCAGAGGTGGGGCGGGGCCCACGGCCCACCCCGTGTAGAAACACCCCATGAGGGGAGGCATCCCTTCACCACTTGTGTTTGATTTGCATCCAGTTACATCAGGTGGATATGATGAAAACCTGACATCCCCCCATGAAATGCATAAATCAAGGCACCCCATAAATTTAAAGGAATAGAGCTCTTTTCCAGAAGTGGCTAATTACTCATAAACAGCAGATATTTTATTGCCGTTAAAGTCAGTAGCAGGTTTTTAATAGCCGGCGCGTTTTGTGCCTGGGGAAGCCGGGCGTTCCCTGTTCGTAGCTCCCTGGCGTGTGACAGCGACCAGGGAAAGTTACCCGCGGCCTTGCCCAGCTGGGAAGCGAGACCAGCCCCTCACCCTCCACAGCTCAGCTCCTCACGGGAAGGGGGCTGCCCTGAGCACGCCGCCCCTGCCTGGGACCGTTACTGGGATCGGGACTCTCTGGGCAGTCATGCCCACGGTTTCCTGCCTGCACCCCTGGGAAGCCGAGTGGACCAGGTCCAGACCCCCCACCAACACCACAGGCCCGGGCAGACGGCATCCCCCGCGCCCATCGCACTCCCTGCACAGGGCGGCCCTCTCTTCCGCCTCAACCCCAGCATTCGGGGTGGGAGGTGGCCCACATCCAGATCCTGATGGTGAGGTCAGTTGAGCCAATCAGAACATCCCTCCCACTGGCCTTGGTGGCAGGTCCCAGGCTCAGCACCGACCTAACTGAAGCCGCTGAGAGTGACGGTGAGGGCCCATCTGGGAGCCACAGATGGGTCAGGCACTCTCCAGTGAGGTCTGGTGCAGTGGCAACTGCGCTGCCACCAAGAGTCAGAAACGGCTGGGGGTGGGGGTGCAGCGCCCTGGGGCAGAGGAGAGAGGTAGCTGCTCAGGGACATCGCTGGAGCCCCTGGATCAAAAGGCACGGGAGGCTGAAGCACTTATACACTCTGTAGCTGCGGGAGCTGACACCTCCCATCTTCTGGTGCTTTGAGCTCGTTGGGGGAGCGGGGACTTCCTGTCCCCTGAAACCAACGGAGTCTGGGGGACCAAAGGCCTTGCCCTCCCTCCCAGACACCTCTCCGTGCACCCAGCCTCCTCCTGCCCCCAGCCCGCTCCCCGATTTGTTCTGCTCCAGGGAGCTCATTCAAATCCGCACGCTCCAGGCCCAGGGGCCCCAGGCACACCAGGGTCCGGGGCCCCGCCTCGGGGTCCCCCCGCACAGGGCTCTTCCTGTGCACGACCAGGAAAGGAGCCTTTGCGTAAGTACAGTGCTGACATCCCAATGTCCCCAGAAGGTCTGCACGCTGTGACAGGCCCTCCCTCGGCAGAGGCCCACTGTGCACGCTGTTCCTTCCGTGTCTGTCCCACCCCCACCATGCCCTCACCCCCATTCCCACCATGGGAAACTTCTTCAACCTGCAGCCAAGTGTCTCTCTCCTGGGAATGTCCCCCGCTCCCCACCCCCTCAGAGCCCAGCTCACTGTTACGCCTGCCCAGCAACGACTCCCGCTGGGGGGCGACGGCCCCGGAAACCCGGGTGCCCATGCCGTGCAAGCCCCGCGGGTCACAGCGCCTTGCCTCGCTCACGGTGCCCGGCTCGCCCCCTGCCCTGCATGGCGGGGTTTCCGGCCCCCCATTCACAGCACAGGCAGCGCAGAGGGGCAGGCGGCAGCACAGTGCCTGATCCAGGGCCGCCCCCAGCCCCCACTGTGGGCACACGGGCAGTGCCAGGGCATGGGACACCGGGAGCCAGGACACGGGGTGCCCTGGACCAGAGGCACATGTCAGAGGGCGGATGAAAGTGAGCCGCAGCCGGGCCACGTCCCCAGCCGTCCCTGGGGCCCAGAGACAGAGCGCCCCTGTGGTGGCCTCAGCGAAGCCTCAGGGCGGCCCCCAGCAGCCAGCCTCCCTGCCCCCGACCCTGGGGGGACTCAGAGTGGGCAGTGAAGTGGGTGCTAGGACTGGCGGAGGGTATGTCGCCCTGGCCCTGGGTCCTTTCTCTCAGAGGCCACATGTGCCCTGGCAGGGAGCCAGGCTTGACACCTCTCTCCTGCCCATCTGTCTGCCTGCCCCCGGCCCCTGGCCGCCCTCTGCAGCGACCACACCCCTGCCCCGCGCCCCGCCGCAGCTGCCCTAGCTGCTGGCCTTGCCCCTGCCGGGCCGGGAGGAGGCCTGCCCTGGGGTGCCCTCCACTCGGGCTGGGCGGGCCCTCAGAGGTCGGGGACGGACGGAGCAGGCTCTGCAGGGCCCGGCCTCTCACTCCAGAGACACAGCTGGCCAGGGGCGGGCATGGGCGGCCTCTGATCTATGAAATGGGAATGGCTTGTTCGCCCCCGGCACCCCTGGCCCCCGCGCCCAGTAGCGACAGAGGAAAGGGACTCACAGACTCCCTCCCTCACTCACTCGTTCAGCCTGGGCCGAACGGCCATGGGGTCCCCCTCTGCCTCCCCTGCAGCCACTAAATCTGCAACAGTGTGACAACATCTCCCCTGTCACTGCGTCCTCCCTGGTACCAGTGCTCTTCTGTAATTTTTTACTGTAAAATATACAGAACTCTTAATAAATACTGATTGAGTGGGTGGAGGGGTAAATGCATGGATCAACAGATGGATCGATGGAGGGATGGACGGATGGCAGATGGACGGAGGGATGATGGCTGGGTGGATGGAGGGATGGAATGAGTGAATGAGCCTTCTCCACAAGTTAGGTGCTCTGAGGACAGTGGCAACGAGCGTGGACAAGTCTCCTGTAGAAGAGACACCAAAACTGAGGGCGGGCGGAGCAGAGCAGGTGCCCCGAGGCATGCGCTCTCACCAGGCGGCGGCGGAGCCCAGAGAAAGGTGAGCGGACCTCCAGAGCCCGTCGCAGGCTGCCCGGCACCCAGTAAACTTTTCTCGGACATCAGGGACCTTAGGTTCGCCAGGCGTCCTTAGTTCTTTGTGGGGAAACTGCAGGTCCCAGGAGGAAGGGGTTGCTCTGCGGGGGGAGGTCTTCCTGGTGCCCTTTCCTGAGGCTTGAATCTGTGCGAACCCAGGGTCCCTGGGTCCTGTCTGCTGGGGCTTTTCTGCAGAGCTCAGCTTCCTAGAGCCCTAAGCTCTCCGGGAGCTCAGAGTCCCCTCACCTGTTTCAGAAAGTAAAAAAATAAACAAAAACGGCGTGCAAGGGCCTTCCAGCCCCGAGTTTCCCCCGCAGGCGTCCGCGCACCCCCTCCTGGTGTGCTTCGCCGGGATCTCCACCGCAATAAACCACCTTCCCGTTTGCGCCATGTTTCTGTACCCTGCTAATACTTTTTTAATTAATTCACTATTTTTTACTTTAATGCATTTAAGGAAAACTATATTATTACCCTAAATGGAAATCTGTATCACTTGCTCTAAATTAAAGGTAATTATAAAAATAAATAAAATGAGAACAACGTTATTGAATTCTGGCTGAAGCCTGCCGCCTGCAGCGGGCTCTGCCCCGAGGCTGTGCTCTCCGCCGCCCGAGGGGCGTCGTGGGGGACGGCCCCCGCCCCCGTCACCCTGGTCACTTTATGCAGCAGGGGTTCCTGAGGGGACAGTGGACTCCCGATGGCCGGCTGCTGCCCCGTCAGGACAGCCCCTCCTTCAGCCAGTGAGGACCTAAGATCCGAGCAGACAAGGACCCCCTATGGCATGTGGGACACCTGGGAACCGGCTCACCTTTGCTCCCCACCGAAGGGAAAATTTTATTCCGAAACACACTGACTCCTTCTTGCTGAGTCCTGGCACCTCTGCACACCTGCCTTTGACTTTCGTTTCCCCCAGAGCCCACGGGACACTCAGGGTCAGCGCCCCACTCCGTTTTCCAGGGAGGAGCAGGTGCCCTCGTCCCTTAGTGTCCCTAAGGCTGGGCCAGCACGTGGCCCCCGTGGCCCTTCCCTGGGACCCCAGTGCCCCGGGCCGGACACCGAGAGAGCCGAGTTCCGTTTCGAGTTCAGAGGAGAGGACAGTGCTGCCTGTGGAAGAGGCCAACGCCAGCCCCCAGGCGAAAGAGAAACAGCGAACTCGGCCAACAAGTAAACACACACGGCGGGCACGCCTGTGTCGCCGCGGGCAGGGTCTCCGTGCGCCCGGAGCCTGGCCTGAACGGGGAGGCAGCCTTCGCCCTGAAAACAGCAACACTGTTCTCAGACAGGCTCCAGAAAACCTACCTTGTTTCCCTCTCAGGCGAGAAATGTTTCAAACATCAGTGAGGTGCTCCTGAGAACAACTAAGGAGACGGGATTTAGCTCCGCCGTGAGCCAGGGCACTTTTTCCTCAAAGGGCGAGGGAGAGAATTCCGGCTGTTTTTGGAAGAGATTTTGTTTTTCCCGATGTCACCCGAGTCCGGGCCCTGGCCGCCGGAGGTGATCGTGCGGCAGCGGGCTTGTCGTAATTAACACACATGCAGTGGCTCCACTTCCTCGTCATACATCTTCCTAAGACTCTGACGGTGCCGGGAGACCGTGCGTCCCACTCTGCCGGCTTTGGAGGAACTGTGTCAGAGGGAGATGCCTTAGATGAAATTGAAAATAACTCAGGTTTAATACGTCTCCCCAGGAGGCTTCTGGCTGGAGAGATCACGGTGCCCGGTGGGTGCGGGCAGGAAGGCTGGCCACCCGGGCCCGCCGCAGCGATGGGGGCTCTGTCTTCGGGGGCGATCGGGCCCCCGAGTGTCTTCTTTGGTCTCAAACATAAACGACTCCCTTAAAGGGTTTAATTAATTCTTAAATGTGCACAGAGCCCGTGCGCACAAACATTGACTTGTTAAAAGCATTAAGCCGGATTTCTGCTCTCAGCCACTCGCGAGCTGTTCCCGTGACATCCCGAGAGTGTCCCGTGCCGGCTGCACCCTGCACACGCCCTGCACCCCACACCCTTGGTGCCCGCCCCTGCCTGCGCCGGGCTGGGGCTCATCCCAGGCCAGCACCCCAGTCCAGCCTCTGCCCTGGCCCCCAGACGCAGTGCCCGCCTGGGGACAACTCTGTCCCCTCCCTCTACTTCCTTGCCTCCTCACCCAGCTCTTCAGGCCACCGGGCGGCCTCTGCTGGAGTCAGGCGAGTGGCATGAGCGGGCCTCCTGGTAGAACTCCTGGGGGCGAGGGCACACCAGCCAAGGGAGCAGGAGGCTCCCCTCCGACCCAGGGCCGCCCCGCTCTGGGGCCTCGCGTGTGGCGGCAGTGCACAGCCAGCTCACCACGTGCGCACAGCCCAAGCCACCGTCATGTTGTCTGTCTTGGGGGAAATGTGATTCAAAACAGTAGAAACGCTGATTGCCTATGAAACAGGCCTCACATGTGTGTGCACCTGTGTGTGCGCTTGTGTGTGCACGTGTGCTTGTGTGTGTATGTGCATGTGTTTCCATGGCGATATCTGCTTGTAAAGTCTGGGAAGGGCTGTAAATTATACAATTTCTCTAAAGCAGCCGGGCATGTGTATCAAAAGTCCCCCAAATATTTGTGACCTATGACTTCGTCCTCCACTCCCAGAGCCAACCGGGATGCGGTCAGAGATGGAGACAAAACGGGGCTGAAATGTCACCTATGGTAACACAAGGCCGAGGGGCCCTCAGCGTCCGGGGTGGGGGGCCGGCTGTGCCCGTGTTGCCATGGATACTGCGCGTCAGAGCCCCGCGTTCGGAGACACTTCGGCGGACGGAGCACATGCAGGACGTCCCTCCCAGGGGCCGTGCACCTGCTGCCGCAGTCCGATGCCCCTCCGAGGAAGGGAAGCGCCAGTGTGTAGAAAACAATGGAGAGAAATACAACAAAATTTAACAAAGTGCCATCCCCGGGGATGAGGGTAAATGACTTCTTAACGTGCAGATCCCACATCATTTCAGGGGCATCTTCTAACCAGAAAAACATAAAAGTTATTTTTGAACAGAGACTTAATGAACGAATTTCCACCTCTATTCCGCAGGGATCAATCTTCAACTCTTTTTAAAAATTTGGGTCACTGGGCATATGTATATTTTAGACTGAAGTGAAATAAATGAGACTTTAAAATAATAATAAGCGTTATCATGATGAAGCGTTTTAATTGCATAATTTGGATGATAATGTCACCCCGGACACGGTGCCTTGGGGATGGCTGCGTGAAGGGAAGGGCACCTTCTGAACTGGCTCCTGTCACAAAGCACCTTCCCAGCCCGAGCTCCCCACCTGCAGAGGGGACACCCGCGTCCCATCTCCACCTGGTACACGCAACCGCACACCACGGGCGTGAGTGAGTAAAAGAGCCCCCTCACGAAGGACTGGGCATGAGCGTCCAGTATTCTCCCTCCTGGGGTATCTGGGTTTTTACTACGAACCCCGGACGACCCAACAAACAGCTCCGTCAAGTTCCACCATCGCTCACTGCGTGTCCACCGTTCAGACTCAATGGAATAAGGACGTTAAGCTCATTTCCTCCCATGCATGCGCCCCTCCCCCTCCGCGGCACAGCGTGAACGAGCGAGTGTGCCACCTGAGAAAGGCCACCTGCTCCAGAGACGAGGAGGAACCCCGCGGCGGGTGAGCAGGCCGGCCACGGCGCCCCGCTTCAGAAAGGGCCACCCCCTACCAGCAGCCTCTCACAGATGTCAGAAACGATGACCCTCAGTCAGAAGTCTCTCACAAGTGGCCACAGAGCGAGATCCCCACGGCCGTTCCGACCGATGTCGGAATGGCCTCTGGTGACACTGGGTATGCGTTTCTGGTTTTTAGAAAAGTCCTCGGTAATAAAAAAGCTAAGATCATCAAAATGTCTATCACAAAACAACTCAGCAGCGTGCTTTGTGGTGACGCAGGAGGGGCATTTTCATGAAATTAAAAACAAACTGAAGATGTAAAGACGCCCTGTCCTTCAACGATGCAAGAAAGTTCTAGCCAATCCAACTAACAAAGTCAAATGAAACAATAACTATTGAAGATACAAAAAGTTTATGATTCCTTTCCAATGATACGTTGGGCCATTTAGAAAACCCTGCTGGGTGCAAAAACCCAGAGAGTCAAAACTGAAACAGCATCAGCAGCAGGCTGTGTCGCGGGGCGCCCCGGGCGGGTCCGCTCCCCTTCTCTGCCTGCCGAAGCCTTGCACACGGCCTCCAGGGCGGTGTTCATTCAGGATAAGCGCCTAGGGGCACAGGAAAGCCAGAAAGGGGGGTGTGGGCATGCCAGGAATATGCAGGTGACCCTGGAAGGTGGAAAACAGATGGACTCAGATGGGTGGGAGCAGACCCCCAGCTCAGCCCCCAAACGTGCGCAGGGAAGCCACCTGAAAGGGCGCTGACCCACGGCGTCGCAGGGCTCCGGCACAGACAGGGGCTGGACAGGGCCTCCTCAGGAGCCAAGCACCGATGCCACCCTGTCAGGACCAGAATCCTGACCCTGGCACAGCGGGTTATGTCCCAGCCCAAGGACAGGGCCCCGACAAGAAGCAGAGACGAGCTTGGAGCAATTTCGGGGGGAGTGGACAGGGAGTAGAAGGGCAGCCCCATGGGGGGCGGCAGGGACCCGTGTCCACACTGCCTGAGTGGAAGCCTGCGCCCTCGACATTGACTTGGGGGTGGCAAGTCCCAGCACAAACACCCTGTGCCCAGTCGGACAGGCCTGGGGTCCTTCCCTGCCAAGCACCCTTCCCATCCACGGGGCAGCCTGGGGTGGGGGGAGGGGCCCCCCATGGCCCACAGAGGACGGGTCAGCCAGCTGCCACTTCTCATACGTGTGACAAAAAAACTCCCTTCACACACGCACACACACGCACGACCAAGACGAGCCCGTAAGAAACAAAATTAACTGAGAAACCGCAATGACTATGTACGGTGCCCAGTGGCCAAGTCGGGGGGTCAGTCAGTAACTTACACAAATGTCCAACCACCATTCTGTAAAAACACACATAAAATAATACTGAATGCCAGCTGCACTTGAAAAAAATAAAATAACAAAAATAAATTTTAAAAAAGCAATATAGAGAATAGGAACAATTTAATTAAAAATTCTAACACATATCTTTAGGAAAAAAAAAAGAGAACATTGCACCTACTAAGAAAGAAATAACTGCTTAGAAACAGCAACCACAGAAGGGAAGAAAAAGAAGGATGTCGGAAATTCGAATTTTGATTGCATACACACACACACACACACACACTTTTTTTTAATCAGTTGAAGATCAGAAAAACTGGAGAGACACAATCCAGACCAGATTTCTAACATGGAAGAAAATGCACAATGAATAAAGAAACAAACACATAAAATGAAAAGTGAAAGAGAAAAGTTTGGAGACACGGGGGGACGATCCAGAAGGTCTAACATCCGCTGCACAGAAGTTCTAGAATGAAGATGAGCTAATAAAGGGCTGAGAAATGACGACGATGCTAAGTAGGAAAAGAAAGTGTCTGTAGACAGAAAAAGCTAAAAAGGTTTGTTTGACAGGATCTCTCAGGTACTAGAAAAATCTCTGGGAAAAAAAAAAAAAGACTTCCATACTGTCACATCCAAAAGAAACTTCCAGCTCCAAGAAAAGGATTTGTTAAATGTTTTAAAAAGAAAAAAGGAAAAAGGAAGAGCTTCCCCCATGGAAGCGAGAACCAGCTTGTCATCAGACTCCTCACCGCCAACGCCGTGCATCTCGGAACCGTCAGGCAAGAGCGTCAAAGGGCCGGAGGCTATTTGAGCCTAGAATTCTGAATGTGGCATCGCAGGCAAGACAGAGGTAACACGTTTTCAGACATGAAAGAACTCAGAACTCTGAAAGAGTTACCATAACAGAGGAAAGAAAATTTAAAAGTGGGGGTGAACCAAATGCCAGTTAAAATGTATACGTAAGTCTGAATAACACATAGGGCAAAAACTTTTTAAAGACTGTGGAATAGCCCTGGCTGGTGTGGCTCAGTGGAGTGAGTGCCAGCCTGAGAACCAAAGGGTCACTGGTTCGATTCTCAGTCGGGGTAAATGCCTGAGTTGTGGGTCAGGTCCCCAGGAGGGGGCGCACGGGAGGTAACCACACATGGATGTTTCTCTCCCTCTCTGTCTCCCTCCCTTCCTCTCTCTCTAAAAAATAAATAAATAAAACCCTTTTTTTATAAAGCGTGGAGTTAAAATCACAGATCATTTTAACACAAAAGGAAGGGAAAAGGGGTGGGGCGGCATGGGATGATGGACAGGATAAAAAGCCAGGGCGTGCTGAGCGTCCTGTCGAGGAGAGGCCGTGGGGGTTCAGTGCGCGCTGACGCACACAGGGTTCGGCCTACGTGTCAGGACCGCAGGATTGGGACATAATCGCTAAATCAGAAAAGAAAAAAGGGAGCCAAGAAAATTTCACCCATATAACAAAAGAAAGGAATAAATAAAACTTGACATAACGTGGTAAACAGTAAACATACGAGAGCTGGAGTAAAACCTAATGTGAGTACACTTAATAAATGTTAACAGATTAAAATCCTGTAGAAGAAGGAGATCATATCAGACATTGAGCCAGGTTAAGTCTCTGCCCACAGTGCCTTGGTTTTACACTCTTCATGTGAGAACCGGCTTACACATGAAGGTTGGCGATAAGAATGGAAAAGACAGAGAAAACAATGTTCGCCAAATAAAAATAGGTATTGCAACATCAAAAAAGTACAATTTAAAGCAAACACATTAAATAGGCAAAGGGGACTTTTATGTCCAAAAGGGATACAATCTCTCAAAAACTATAGGGAACGACCTTAGTTATGAGCTCCTATGTGCTTAACAGCAAAGCTTTCAAATATTGTGGATAACGCAGAAACTGGAATAACGTAATGGAAAACTAACAAGTCCATCGAGGGAACTGTGACCACATCCGCCCCCAGATATCCACAGGAAAAGTCGATGTTAAAAATAAACGTAAAAAGGAGAATACAGTTAGCGACAAAATGCCACACCCAACAAAACCATGAAGGCTTCATCTATAGCCGGGCCGCCTTTCTGAGTCATCCCGCACACGGACCACACACGGAAATACTGCAATGGTGCTCCCAGAACCGCACGCTCCGATGAGAAGGAAAAACCAAGTCAGAGCAAAAAAACACTTCCAGCATGTGGCTAAAGCAACAATGGACAAAAATTTTATAATGAATGTAAGAAGCAGAAAGTGAAAAGAATTGAAAACAAATGAACTAAGCCTTCAATTCAAGAAGGTGAGGGGGTAAAGGAAAAATAAACCCAAAGAAAGTAGAAGGAAGAGATTAGTAAGAGTAACAGCAGAAACTACTTAAACAGAGCATCCTCCTCCCCCACCCTCTGTGGGGGGCGGGGCGGGGACTCACTAGAAACTGATTCTTTGAAAAGACCAAGAAAATAAACTTGGCAAAACGGCTAAAAATAAAGAGAGAAAATCCAGAAAAACTGCATCAGGGCAGAGTAAGGGAAATAAATTCAGATACAAAGGCGACTTAAAAATGATAATAAACCCCAAAACAACTCTACGAAAAAATGTATATTAAAACGAACAATTATCTAAAAAACTGACCAGCTATGACTCAGTGAGAAGTTAAATACATGAATAAAATAATAACCATAGGAGACATTTAAAAGATAATAAACAGTTACATCTAAGTGGAAAACAAAACAAAACAAAACCGAGGCCCATTCAGTTTTACACTTATCAGCTACTAGGCCTTCAAAGGAATAGGTCCTACCTATGTCTACAGCCGGACCCAGAGCAGAGAAAAACAGAAAACTCCCCATTTCATTCTCTAAACTCGGGCAGTGCCGCCAGGTGTAACGCAGAAGAAACACAGGAAGGAGATGGAGGCGGGGAGAGGGAGGAGGCGGAGTAAGCGCTATTCCCGCCCCCACCCTCAGCACCCACAGAAGCTGCAGGGCGATCTCGTGTGTAAACATCAGTGTAACTATCCTAAAGAAAATTAGCAAAGTGAACCTTGCAGTATATTAACATAATAATTCAACAAACAAGCAGACTTGACGCCAGTAATTCGAGACTCATTCCACAACAGGAAACCAGGAATTCACCACGTGAACACCCTACAGGAAGACAGCGACACCGAATCAACAGTGTCCCAAAGGCACTTGATAAAACTCCAAGTTCCTTCTTAATTTATTAAACGATAAATGGTCTACCTCACACATCATGTTTGATGGAAAAATACTGGAAGCGTTTCGGTTAAAGCAACAACAGGGTCTGTCCTGGAAATCTGAGCCAATGGAACCGTGTGATTCTTAAAGAGGGGAAAGAAGACATAAAATACAATTACCGACAAGGAACAGATAACGCTGTCACTGTTATAGCTAAAAGTGGCAGTATGCAAAAAACCCAAAGAAGAAAGGATAAAGCTGTTGGCATTAATAAATGCAGTAAGCTGTCAAAGATAAATCAATATTCTAAAAATGATTGTTTTCTTATACACTTTAAACCAATTATAAATTATCAGGGGAAATTTTAAATACCCAGAAATAAGTATAATAAAAAATGGGCAAGACCTACATGAAGTAAAACATGAACCTCGATGGACAGGCATAAAATGACGATCAGATATACCATGTTCATGGATGGAAGGTGATGTGGTCAACATGTCAATTTATGCAATTAATCTACATGTCAATTTATGCAAATAATCTACAAATCCAAGTCAAATCACTGATAGGAACGCCTATCAAACTTAGCGTGTGAAATCTAAAATTCATCCAACAAAATGTGACGCAAGTAAATTTTAAGCAAGGAGGACTGAGACGGTACGTACACTCTCAAAACAAAACAGTAAAACCACTGTAACTGAAGAGAGCACGGCAGGGTGCAGAAGCAGGCGTGTCGGTCACTGCACTGGACAGAGAGAGGGCCACAGAGCCACGTGGTAGTGACAGAGGCAGTGACTCAGCAAGCCAGCGAAATGACAGGCTGATTAGGAAATGAGTAGGGACGACGGATGGTTACCTGAACAAATACTTCCCATGAAATACTTCATACAAAATACTTCACATTCAAATAGGTTTACAGCTAAGAAATCAGCAATAAAGATGTAGGAGAACTTTTTCATAATCTTCAGTAAAAAGGACTCAAAAGATGGCATAATTTCTTAAAATTTTCCTGCCACGCACATACACACAAAATATGGGTGCTGATGCAATAAAGACCTCCTCTCTGTCATTAAGGCGAAGAACAAATAATATGATACAAAATGTACGAGAATATAAAGGAAGTCACGGACGCAGAAAATGTTCGTATATCTTTAGGAAAATACTAAGGGAAATTCATATAAAGTTAAAATATGTTTGTGTATCACATTGCCAGAAACGAGAGCTTCGCGAACACACGCGGTCGGCAAGGGCGCGAGGGATCGACGCTCTCAGGCGGGAGCCGCAGAAACGGAAGCCGCTGCCGGGGGCCGCTTGAGGCCCACGCCCTGCGCCCTGACCGCCGGCTCGGCGCCGCAGGAACTCTACCACGCGTGGGCTCTGGCATGCTGGTGGCGGCCGTCTCCTGGCCGGGGGAGGGCTGGGGACGACCAAGTCACCGAGCCGCTGGGAAGCATCCACGTGGGTTCACAGACATGTCACAGGATTTTGCTGAAATTTAAGAGAACCGAACCGATCTCTGTATTCACGGTGCACAAAGGCCAGTGGCCAATCACTGCACACAGGGTTCTCCCTCATTTATGAAAGGACAAACACAAAACAGCTCCTTTCATATAGGTATGAACTTCTGTACGCACGGAGAGAGGCACGCCAGCCCACCAACGACCGTTCGCTCCAGGGACTGGGGAGGAATTGGGGCGCAGGTAGGAAATTCAAGTAAGACTTCCATTTTTATTCCGTATTTCCCTAATGTGGCTTTTTAAACATTTTATTTAAATAAAACCAAAACAAAAAAATATGTAGTTTTGCTGTATATTTTATATAAGTCAAAAAATATAATTTTAAAGTGTCGTTCATTATGGCAAATCATGAGTATACATGTATAATGCATGTAGATAAAATTTTGCCCTAATAATATGCATCGCAATCAATAAATAGGCAACAGCTTAAAGATTTATATTTTTAAAAAGGACCATAAATACATAATAAAGTGAATTTAGGGGGATGTTAATATAATAATCAGGTAGGAAATTATTTTCAAAGCATGACACCAAAAACAGCAAAGGAATACATTACAAGATTTGATCACTTAAATCCCTTTATCTCATTAAAAAAAAATGCCATGTATAAAATTAAAAGGCAAGTGAAAAACTTGAAAGAAATACTTACAAGATATGTAAAAGACAAGGGGTTAATATCTTTGATGTAGGAAGAGACCCTAAAATTCAAAAGAAAAATTCAAATGCCCAACGGAAACCACGCAGAGGACAACACAAGGCATCGACGGGCAACCCACCCGAGGGGGACCCGGGCATCCCGTTAAGGACAGGGCGGGGGCAGGGGGGACACAGAGACGAGGTCGGTAACAGAGGTGAAGGTATGTGTAGAAAGATATAGAGATAACGGCACAAAAAGTAGATACAGGTATATTTTAAGAAATGAAAAGTAAAATGAGACTTCACATATCAAATTAATATTACTTCATTAAATAATACTCAGAATTGGTAGCATATAAGAAGAGGAGCACTCTCATAATTCGTGTGTGTCGGGGGTCAGGTAATAATTTGACATAACATGTCTTAAAGGAAGGGCAATTTGACAACAGGCATTCGAACCTTTAAATGTGCCTTCCCTCTAACTCTGCAACCCCACATCCAGCAATTAAACCTAAGGAAATGATTAAGAATGTGTACAAAGATTTATCTGAAATGGTTTTCATCAGAGTGTCATTTATTAAAGTGCAACGAGATTGCCCTTCTTCCTGCCGCCTGCCCAGGGAGGGAGAGCACAGGGTGGGGACCAGGGACGCGGAAGAGAAGAGGAGGCAGGAGGCTGCCCGAGGGTGCCTGCATCGGGAAACCAGGCTCTGCGGCCCTGGGAGGGCTTGAGGTGCCCCCTCAGCAGGACAGAGCGTACAAGTTCTGCAAGCGGGTGACTTAAACCTCGTAGATAGGTCTGCTTCGGGCTGTCGGCAGGAAATAAACTCTCCACGCTCAAAAAAGCTGACTTTTATATGATTTTTTCATTCATTCATTCATCTACTCAACAAAGACTTGCTGAGCAAGTGATAGACCCCATTCTAGGTTCCAGAGAGAGGTGGGTAGAAAGATACTAATAAATGGATGGATGGATGGATGGATGGATGATGAGCGGATAGACAGACAGACAGATGGATGATGGGTAGATGGACGGATGATGGGAGGATGGATGGGCGGATGAGTGAATGGATGGATGGGTAACTAATTAATAACAAAGAGAAAAACAGCATGTTGTAACTCGGATGTAAGCCCGCCACAAGGTCCTCCCTCCCCCTCGCTCCGTCCTCACCAGCACGCTTCTCAGCTGCTGACACTGGCCGAGGGGAGACTGCGCACGGCCCTCATCAGAGGTCAAGGAGATTTCGGTGCCATGGAAGAGGGCGATGGCCCTTTCGCTCCCGGAGAAAAGGCCCCAGCCTGGGAAAGGCGTGCGGGGGGAGCCCTAGCGGGAAGTATGTGAAAGGACGGGGTCGGGGTGGGAGGCAGCAGGGAAGGGGGACATGGGTTCTTGCAGACACACTCTTTGCTGGATACCACACCCCCCTCCAAAATGGTGCAAAAGAATGTGAAACACCCACAGGGACACCCAGGACGTCAGGCCAGTTAGGCCAGGACGTGTCACCCAGATTCTCGCTCTCGTTCCCTGTGACTTGTGGGGTTCGCATCCGGTCACTGGAAACCTGGAGCGGAGAAGGGACTGGAGGTCCTCTAGCTGTCTGTGCACACGTGTGTGCACACATGCATCTAACCACACCCAGGAGAAGGGGCCCAGGCCACCTGTGCCACACCCCACCCGCATCACAGGCACGCACCTGGGACCCCTTCAGAGCTGCTGGCGCGTCTGCCCAGACCAGCGTTAGAGGACACAGGGCCACTGATCCCACCACCATCCCTTTCCTTCCCCCAGAGCCAGAGAGGAGGAGCCGGTCCCCACATCAAAGGAGGAGGAAAATGAAAGCCATCACGCCGCCCGCCCCCTGAGCCCGACTCAACCAACGAGCGGCCGCCAGGTTCAGCGGCTGTTTCTGCCGTCATCGGAGGGCGCAGGGGATGACGTGAAACGGTACGTGTACTAAGAAGCAGCACGTGAAACACAGTCCACACCACCACCAGCAAAAGGAAACATCTGCACAGTACAGACCGTGGGACACGCAGCGGTGTCCACCCCGCGGTCACAGAGGACCGCCACTCATTCCCTGGTGTCGTCTCTGCCTGTTGATTTTTCGAAACAAGCTCCTAAGGGGTGGGAAGAAAACTTAGGGAAATGTGTATGGAATGAAAAAAAGAAGTCCTCTCCGTAGACTCTTCAGCAGGCAGGTCCCCCAGGTCCCTATGTTGGCGACATGGGACCCCTTTGGGTCAGGAGAGTCGAGCTGCCCAGGGGTTCCCTAGCTCTGGGACTCTTTATCCCGCACCGGCCGTGTCCCAGGTGACGCGGGAGCCAAGGCGCAATCACAACAGAGACAGCAACATCTGCAAAAGCCAAGTCCTTTCTCTACAGGTCACGGGCAGGGTCGGAGGGTGGTCCCACAGCCGAGAGAGCGGGGGCTGGCGCAGCCCCCCATCCTCCTGTCTCTCCTCCGGGCTGGTGTGTCTTTCTAGATTGGCCACAGGGAACTTTCACACAGTTGCCATTTAGGGGGAAACGCCAGCAAGCCATGCTGGTCCCCGGTTTAAATGAGCACATTTACTACGGAACCCGGTTTGCTGCGGGCAGCCCTTCAACAAAGCCAGGGACATGGCAGCGGTGCCGGGCTGGGCTGGCCCTGGGCGTGACACAGTCCTGGCCATGAAACCTGGCAGACAAGGGGGCAGTGTGCAAACAACTGGGCGCCAACCCCGCTGGTCACAGACGGCTCAAGTTTCCCCAATTCTCAGGGGTAAAAATGCGCATTTTCTGTCTCGGGAACCCACATCCCTGCACGTGACCCTTCCTGGAGAGCAAAGGCGGGGTCCCCTACATCCTTTGCTATCTCCGCCCAGAATTCAAGTACACACCTTGCGAGTGGCCACCCACCTCCAGCCACCCAAGGACCGTGAGGACGCGTGCCCACTGATCCCGTCCACACCCCACAGCCCCATGAGACACGCCTGCCTCCCACTCACACTTGGGGCCATTTCCTTCCGCGAGCTCACTGCGGTGGGTCCCGGGGGGCCGCCCCAGGGTGTCAATTTCCGCATTGGGAATGCAGGCGTCCCCAGCCACCATGTGCCCGGCGTGCTGAACAGCTTTCCCCTGGGGCGGGCACTCAGCAACCGCCGCCTCTTGGGCGGGCTCTCCGGGGGTCTGACGGAAGGGTCCCCTGTCCAAGGGCGTCCACCATCGCCCAAGAAGCAGTGCCACCTCCCAACAGGCAGCGCACACATGGGGGGAACACCCTAGTGCACCTGCTGGTGACACAGGTTCTGCGAACCCACCTTGTAGGCCACTGCCCCTGAGGGCAGAGGCCCCCGGGGAGAAGCGCCATCGTCCTGGATGGCTCAGTGCCCCTCGCAGGGGCAGTAGCTCTGGGAGGCTCGTCAGACCTCCCAGCAGACGTCGGGGGCTGCGTCCAGCACCCCGAGTGCTTTCGGCCCCACAGCCCCGGGAGCTCACACACGAGAGGGACTCCGAGCTCGCGCAGCCGCAATGAGCACAGTGGCGGGGGCGCCCGCCCACTCTCACGTGCACGTGACGCCCTGCGGAGTCTCAGAACAGCTCTCCGGTTTGCCTGCAGTCCCGCCGTGCCGCAGTGGCACGGAGAGGAGACGTCGCCTGTCTGGTCACTGGCACGGCTGAGACCGTCTCTGTGGTCTTGCATCTGTCCACGAAGCCATCGAGACTTCAAGTGGCTCTGCAGCTAAGGAAGCTGGGAGTCCCGGGACACTGGAGAAAATGAATGTCCCCCTGCAGCCACCCACCCCCGGGCAGGCTCCTCGTCTGACGTGGGGAATTGGGCCCCTGGTCAGACCGACGCGCCCAGCCCCGGCTCCCTCTGCAGTGCGACGCCGGCCCGCGGGCCACTCCTCTCCGCCTTTCCGTGCAGGACCCGCAGCAGGGACGGGCGAAAGGACACGCTGTGCCTTGCGGCGAGGGGCTTTTAGACGAACAGCAGGGGAAGAAACGGAAGCTTGGGCCAGTAGCAGGAAAGGCCGAAGGGATTAAGTTGCCTGAATTCACCCTTAAATTCCCATGAGTTTTTCAGCCAAGTGGAGATTCCATTTTGGTGACTCAGCGGATGTTTACTGAGAGCCTACTATGTGACCATCCGGTCCATGGAGGCACCAGCAGGCTCCCATCAAGGCCCAGTGCAATGCCTGCCGTCCGGGGAGCCCCCGAGCAGGGACCCCCAGGGCAGCTGCCCCCAGGACCAGGAGGCTCTGGTCAGAGGAGGGCAGCCAAGCTCCGGGCAGGCGACCAGCAGACGGCAGCGAGGACCCCTCCTGGGCACAGCTGCGCAGACCAGTGTGTGGGCCCTGAGCTCCCACGAGTGGGCAGCGACGGCCGGCTGGGCTTCCAGGCAGGGGCCATGGGCCGGCCCGAGGGTCTGGTTTCCGGAGCAAGAGCCGGGTGGCGCCCACATCCCCCACGGCCCCCTGCTGCGCCCGACCGGAGATCGTTCTAACGGCCCAGACGTCGGAACCAGGGGCCGCCAGGAATCACAGCCTCACTCCAGCTCTGCTCTTTGGCCCTCACGCCTCTTCTGTCGGCATTTTGGGGGCGAGAGTCTGTGTTTTCAAAGGGAAGCCTTGTCTTCTTTGCACATTTTCACGCAATGACGTCGAGGGGCAACTTCTACAAAAGAGTGTGGTGCCGGAACCGCAGGCCCCCCGAACGCGCCGTGCTGTCCGTGTGCGGTCGTCCCTGGCTCTGACAGGCCCACGTGGCAGATGCTTCTGACGCCGGGACCAACACTGTGTTCCTGGGGCCATTTTAAGCAACTGCCACGAGCTTCTCCAAGCGCGGCTGTCAGCGTGCAGAGACCCTGCCCTGGTCCTCAGCTCACCGCCAAGGACCAGGGCACCGGACGGCAACCCCACGTGTGGATGGTTATTCCTCAACTACGAGCAGAAGCCTGCACGTTGGGCTCTGGGTCTGGGTCTCACACGGACAAACGCCTTTCTCTCCGCAAAGACGAGGCGGCCGGCTTCCCCTCCAGCTCAGTCTTCAGGAGGGCAAGACAGTTTAAATCAAATTTTCAAAAATGAAAAAAAAAATTTTTTTTTTCATTTTTTAAAATTAAAACACACACACACATTCTCTCCAGGGAGCGACCGGGCTGATGAAACCCTGACTTGGCCGCGCTGGGGGAGGCGGCTCGCGAAGGGCGTCCGCAGCGGCTGCAGCCCCTGCTCCCTCGGCGCTCAGGCGCCGGCCGCCCGGGGGGCCCCTGGGTGGGGGGCGGTGGCCGGGGCTGGAACAGCGTGTTCCCAGGGATCGGAGCCCCACTTGCTTTAAGGATGAGCGCTGCTTCCTCCTAAAAGGCTAAACGAGAGAGGCTTCCCGCGCTTCGGAGGCTGCCTTGGAAGTATTATGCTGTTACAGATTTCAAAAGGTTAGCTTCAATGAACCTGACATCAGTATAACCCAAAATAACCCATTCAAGAGAAAAGTAAGAAATAATTGCTATTTTCCCTTTTCCCCCCTCCGCTGCATTGCTATAATGATTTTGCATAACAGATTGAACAAAGTGCTGTTGTGACAGGTGGTAGAATTCAGCTCGTAAGCACCGAGACAGGGTTCAATTTAGTTTGTGAATCCTTTAATTGTTGTGCAGCTAATTAAGGAAGGTTCTTTACACTCGCAAGTGTTTACCGTTGCTAGTATGCATACATGAAAAATTAAATTGTGCCTTCAAGGGCTGAGAACTATAGAAAAATCATAGCTGAGGCTGCAACATGCTTACCCGCTCAAAATAGCTGCTTTTCACAATTGGAATTTGTAAAACTTTTTGCTAAGCAAATATACAGCTAATTAGAAGTGTTCGTTGGACCAATTAACATTTAAATAAATAAGCCATATTGCACATTTCACAGTCTTTATTTAATGATGCTTCTAACTCTTTGGAAAGATTCTCTTAAGTACAAATAAGTTGTCATAAAAATGAAAGATAAAAATAACCCCATAACAATATATGCTATTTTTCTCCTTTTGCCTTGAAGTCCTTTTACTAAAGCTCTGTGCGCCTTGTTGCAGGAGAAAGAGAAGAAAAAACCACACACCTTCTGCCCACAAACTAGCTTTTCCTCCCATCCCCGCTAGCTACCTTTCCCCTGCTTTGAATAGAAACAGGAAAACATATTTTATTACTATTTAAATTGTTATCATTCTGTTTACTTACGGTTTTTTACCCCATGATAGAAAAATCTGTTTTAGAAAATCCCACTGAATCTGAGAACATGCGTGCGTGAGGAAAGACAGGCATGGGGGGGCAACGCCAGCCGCGTTGGGGGTGCAGCCAAGAGAGCGGTCTGGAGGGTCCCTCACACGTGCTCAATCCCAGAGCGAACCCCGGGGGCTGCGCCCAGTCCTGGGGCCGCACCCACGGTGAGCGGAGGCCAGGGGTACTGGGGTGGGGAACCTCACCGGGACCCGGAGTCCTTTCTCATCCTTGCAGTCCAAGGGACAGGGATCAGCGGGACAGAACAGGTCGGAAGCAGTCCCAGCGTTGTGCGTTTCTGACAAAGATGCAGAATCATTTCGATGGAGGAAGGGTAGTTTTTTCCCCCCAATGAATGCTGCTGGAGCAGTTGGACATCCATGAGCAAGAAAAAACTGAATGTTGACCTAAACCTCACATCTTACACAAAATTAACTCTAAATGCGCCGCAGATCCCAACGTAAAACACCGAAGTATAAAACCTGTAGAAGAGAAAATATAGCAGAAAACGATCAGACTCCGGCCTTGGCCAAGAGCTCGATGCCAAACACATAGCCCTGCAAGAGTGAACCGGATCTCACCAAAGTTAAAAATTTTGTTCTGCAGAAAACCCTGCTCAGACAGATAAAAAGGCAAACTACCGACTGAAATATTCGCAAATCCTCTGACAAAGGACTCATCTAATACACACGTAAAGATCTCTCAAAACTCACCAGTAAAAAGTGAATAATACGATCAGAAAATGGGCAAAAGCCGTGACCAGGCATTTCACCAAAAAGGACGCAAGGACAGCCAGCCCGAGAACGTGCCGCACTGCTGGCCACTAGGTACACGCACATTGAAACCACGATGACAGGTGATGCCGCACCTGCTGGGACGGTTATGACAAAAACACGGACGCGACCCCGTGCGGGCCGCCCCTGCATCGCTGGTCCTGGCACCAGGTGGAGCAGCTGACTCGGAAGGTGGTCGGTGGTTTCTCACAGGATAAAACACCCACTCACCACACGACACAGCCATCACATTTCTGAGCGTTTAACTCAGGGAAACAAAACCTACTTCCCATGAAGACCCGGACACCGTGGTTCATGGCAGCTGCGTGCGTGACAGCCAGACACCACAAACACGCAGAAGGCCCCATGGCCGGTGCGCGTCCAACGGGCCCACCGGTCGTGGAGCGCTACCCAGGAATGCAGAGGAGCAGGCCGCGGGGCACGCAGAAGCCGGCAGGACCTCAAGGGCAGTTTGCTGAGGAGCGCTGGCCCACGTCAGAGGGCCAAAAGGTTACGATGCCATTCCTAGAACACTGTCAAACCGACAAAATCCTGCAGACGCGCTCAGGTCAGCATGGAGCGGGGTGAGGGCGGCGGGGGTGGGGAGCGGCGCAAGCACGAGGCGCCGCGGGAGGTCTCCACGCAGGTGGTGCAGGTGGCAGGACGTAAAGGTGTGATCACCTGGCAAAAAGCCAGGTGCATCATGTCGCCGTGACAATTCCGATGTTGCTGTTATCCCGCAGTTCCTAGGCGATGAGCGGCGGGGACCTGGGAGGGGGACATCAGACCTCTCTGTTCTGTCTTGGCAGCTTCCTGTGACTCTATAATAATTTCAAATTTAAACAGTTAAAAAGAAAACCAAAGAACGCCTTTTCACACCACGCACTATTTGCCGCGCAGGCTGCCTCACTCGCCGGTCCTGACCTGCCCGGTGAGCTCCTGAATCCGCGCCAGCAGCCGGCGGGGGCAGGACGGTGGTCCTTCTCTCGCGCACGCCCACCCATTTTGGCACTCAAGTCCCCTCCGGCAAGGACGGGTCTTCCCGGGCCCCCTTCTCCAAGCCCTCCTTCCTCGTGGTCACTAGGGATCCTCACTGTTGAGGATGGTTTCTAGACTGAATCCAAGGAAATGAAGACCAATGAACATTTAGATAAACGAGGCGGATTAGTGAAGGAACCCAAGATCTAAAGGGTAGGATGGAAATGAGGGTGCAAGGCACAGACCGGAAGCTGAGTGTCACATTTTTTGATTTGGGGATAATCAGGCAGGCGTAAGGTGCAGTCGAGAGGGACCCTGGGCCCACACCTTCCCCTGCGTCCCCAGGGCTAACGTCTTGTGTAAGGACGGCACAGTCTTACAACGGATACAGCCGGCCAGCTCTAGTCGGATTTTGCCAGTTCATACACGCTCATGGGGTGGGTGTATGTGTGCATGATTAGTTCTATGCAGTTGTGTCGTACACAGGTTTTTAAATTTTATTTAATTTATCGGGGTGACACGGGTTAATAAGATTATGTGCAATTCTACACATAACGCGATCATCTGCAGATGGCGTGGTGTGTTCAAATCGCCTTCCATCACTATGTATTTGGCCCCCTTTATCCACCTCTCTCCACCCCCCTCCCTCTGGTAACTACCATACCATTGTCTGTATCCATGAATTTTTCGTTTTTTGTCTTGTTTGCTGCTTTCTGTTTTATATCCCATCTATGAGTGAAATTATAGGTTTCTTGACTTTTTCTGTCTTAGACATGACAAACTCTCAGTTAACATCATTCTCTATAGCGAAAAACTGAAAGTGTTTCCTCTAAGATCGGGAACATGACAAGGAGGTCCACTCTCACTATTCCTATTCAACACAATATTGGAAGCCCTAGCCAAAGCAATCAGACAAGAAAAAGAAATAAAATGTGTCCAGACTGGGAATGAAGAAGTAAAACTGTCCATTTTTGCAAATCATGTACAGTTTTGTTTGACAAAACAGACAAGAGGTGAGTCTAGCTGGAGCAGCCCAAGCCGCACGAGTTCTTATTTGCTGCCAACCGCCCATTTATAATGTGGAGTGTGGACTGTGAGTGGATGTGTTTGTGAGTCACAAGTTTAGGTGGTAAACTCGGGGACAGACACAGCTCCTCTTCTCTCCCAGGCCTCAAGCTGCAGCTGCCAGCCGGTGTCTGTTTTCCAAGCCCTGACGCGACAGGTTCTCGTAAATAATAGGGCTCAGGGTTCTGCCCCCCGGCTTTGGGAGGTGGAGAGGCCAACGGGGAGCTCTGGGTTCCCGTGAGAAGCTGGGGCGTGGGGACCAGGCTGGCCGGAGGCCGAGGTCCTGCCCGGTTGGCGGGGCGGAGGCCCTGGCTCAGCTGGGGGCAGGCAGGGTGCCAGGCAAAGAGCACCCGGCCGCCGGAACCACCCCTGGGTGCCCTCCCCGGAAGCTGCTGCCCCGTGACCGGGGGCTGCCTGCAGAGCAACATGGCAGAGAACGCAAATCTGAAGAAATTCCCCCAAACGAAAGGAAACCACAAATTTCTAGAACTTCCAATAGACACAGAAAAGAGGAGTCCCATTGGGCATCTCCTTTCAAACTGGTTATTTTCTGGACGCAAGGACACAGAAAATCTTTACTTGGAGCCAACTTCTCAGTCCAAGCCCGTCCTGGGAGGGTACGGGGTGACCAGCGTCCCTATGCCTGAAGAAGAGGCCAGCATTTGTCTGACTGGTGTTTCTTGTTTGATGAGAAGTTTTAAAAGCATGACAGCCTTGGCTGGGTGGCTCAGTGGGTTGGAGCGTTGTCCCATACACAAAAAGGTTGCGGGTTCGATCCCTGGTCGGGACGCATATGGGAGACTGATGTCTGTCTATCTGCCTCTCTCTCTCTCTCTCTCTCTCTCTGTCAAAATCACCAAACATATCCACAGGTGAGGATTAACTTTAAAAAACCACGGCGACCCGGGCAGATCGGAGGAGAGCAACAGGGTGGTGCACAGGAACGTCATCGTGACACTGCCAGCACGGTGATCACGTTTACACATCTGTGCTTTGCACAGAACGCACAGCACAGGAACAAACCCCAAGGTGGGCAACGGGCTGTGGGGGACGGTGCCGAGTACGGCAGGCCCGTCCATCATAACCAGCGGACCGCCGCGGGCAGGCGTCCAGAGCGGGGCCGGCTGCGGTGTGGGGCGGGCGGGGGGCAGGGAGTAAATGGGAAAGCGCTGTACTTTCCACTCAGTTTTTCTGTGCACCTAAAACTGTCCTAAAAAATAAAGTTTATTAATTTTTTTTAAAAACATAGAACAAAAATGTAACTGACCTAATTAGGTAAATCTTGTATTCTAAACAAAACTTAACTTGCATTAAAAACGTCCCCACTAAAGAGAATGGAGAGAGACCGGTCCTTCACTGCGCCTCAGACGCGGGGGTACAGAGGTGCCCCTGGGAGGGCGCACCGCCTCTCGGCCGGACGAGGCTCTGTTTCAAAAAGAACGCAGAGCCGGAACACGGTCACCGGCACCACCAAGGGAGCAGGCGGCCCTGGGAGGGAGATGAACCAAATTCCAGGTGACCGGGGACCTCTTCTCGCAGGAGGCCCCCGTGAGCAGTCGCCGGCATGCTCGCGGGGGCCTGGCTTCCGCAGGAAACCACAACGCGCCCCCAGCAAACCAAACATGTGTCTGGGGTGTTTCACTGCAGATGCTGTGAACAGGGCAAAAAGGGCCACTTTCAGGTTTCAGTCACTTCGCATGTCCTTTACAGGTTCCCAAGGTGACAGTGGGTCGGGCTTTCAGACTACGTGATGGGGGGGCGGGGTCATAAACTACCTGCCCCACGTTAGCTCCTTTTTTTAAAAAATCATTTTTATTGGTATTGGATCACAGAGGACATGATAACTGGCCCCAGTTAAGCACCTAAGGTCTGTCCCTTCCACGCACAGCAAAAGGCTGAGGACTAGAACGTCACTGGGCTTGACGGCACACGTCACACGCATCGACGCAAACAGCCCGTGTACAGGGCCCCCGGGCTGAGAACCGGGCACGGGACCCAAAACCGGCCCTCCCCTCGCAGCCCAAGCCAGAGGCTCGTCCACAGGGTGCGTGTGAGGGAGGCCGGCGGGCCGACGAGGTGCCACCCACTCCACGCGGGGCGGGGGGAGGCTCTCCTGGAGGAGGGAGCCGCCTCGCATGTGTGCGGACAGAGCAGTGACCCCCCAGCGTGGGGGAAGGAGGTGTTACAGCTCACCTCTCCTTGTGGGGTGGGTGGGACACAGGGGAAGGGCCCTGGGGAAGGGACTTTCAGGGCCATGGAGAGATAGACACACGTGGGCCAGTCAGATCCCTGGCTCTGGGGGCGGGGCGGGAGGCAGCACGGAGAAGGTAGGGTGGGAAGCGGGCTGTTTAAGGAACCGAGTGTTTACAAATGTAAATCTGCTAATTACATGCCCACACACACACCTACTGGTAGTTAGACACCTAACTATCCATTTGCACACGTAATTACCCAATTTGTAAGGGTTTATAATAGATAAGCAGGGGATAGGTGGGCACACCTGTTGGACCAACTTCAGAAACTAGAAGTAATCCTCTAACACACAAAAGAGAAAATTAAAGTCCTTTAAGGGAAGATGGCGGACCCCCAATTAGGTGGGTGACCGCAGGCCTCTGGTGCGGAGGGGCCCCGTCAGGGGTGGGCAGCACCGCTGCACGGAGCTCGCTGATCCGGCCCCACTGCCTCCCCTCTGGGCCCTGCCGCAGCCCTACGTCCCCGGGGCTCCCCACGCTGCCTCTGCCCCTGAACCAAAGACTTTCCTCCCGGCACCTGGCTCCCAGCGGTTTCCTCTCTGTCCCCATCCCTGCCCCTCCACACGCCCAGGACCCCGTGGTTTCCCCGCTGGCCGCCTGCACACGTGGCCCTTCAACAATTCTGCACGTGACGCAATGGCTTCCCACTGTTTTCCAGACACGGGTCCCCAGGCCTTCCTGGCTCGCCTCCACCTCTCCCTCCAGCCCAGCCCCCAGCTTCCCCTCACTCTCCACCTGTCAGTCTTCGGATTCCCCAAGTTCCCTCTGCTCCAGGTCCTTTGCATGTGCTGTACGGTCTGCCTGGAATGGTCCACCCTGGAACAGCTGTGAGTATTTAACACCCCCCGCCCACCACCCAGACCACTGGGCTGGTCCTTGACTGGACCCAGGTCTGGGGCCCGGATTCTCTGAGAGGCCCGGACAGCCCACCCTAAGGCACCTGTCGGAGGTGTGACTCTGCCCTTGTCCCTGTGATTTCTGATGCACATCTGCCCCTCCCTCTAGACTGGAAGCCCCAGGAAGGTAGGAGGAAGTCTGTTCCTACCCATCACCATCCCCGCAGTGCACAGTAGGTCTTCAGTTAGAGCTTTAGGGACGAATGAACTGCGGAGTGAGTATGCTGGGCTGGCTGAAAACTGTGGTTTTTTCCATCCAAGGGCTCTGGTAGCACTTAGTTATCTTTAACTTCGTTCCAAACAATTTTGTTACATTGTATTGTAACAGCTGTCATATCAACGTGCATTTTAGAAAAAACTTATCAAAATGGGTGAATTTTTGCACAGCCATTTTAATACTGAAGATGGAAGAAAACACAACATTTGGGGCATATTATGCTTTATCGTTTCAAGAAAGGTAAAAACGCAACTGAAATGCAAAAAAAGATTTGTGCGGTGTACGGAGAAGCTGCCATGACTGACTGAATGTGTCCAAAGTGGGTTGTGAAGCTTCGTGCCGGAGATTTCTCGCTGGACGATGCTCCGCGGTCGGGTAGACCAGTTGAAGTTGACAGCGATCAAATCAAGACATTAATTAAGAACAATCAACGTTCTACACATGGGAGGTGGTCAACATACTCAGAATATCCAAATCAATAAAGTTATTGGTGGAAATGAAAAATATGTCTTTATTTTAAGGGAAAACACCGCTATGGACACTTTGGCCAGCCCCCCTGGATGGACAGGTGGATGGATGGATGGGTGGATGGATGGATGGATGGATGGGTGGATGGATGAGACCCTCCTCCTCGGTGCCTTCGCTTGTGCACGTGCCCATGGCTTCCTCCCTGATAAACGGTCATGTGGAGCGAGGGGGACCCCGAGCCCAGAGGTGAGGTTCTGCACGTGGCTACTGAATGACCGAGTGAGTGGAGGCGGCCTGCAGCGGACACGCCACCCCCACCCACACGACCCCCGGGGGCAGCCTCACACAGTCGTTGTCCTATGTACTATGGATGAGGCCCGCGGGTTAGTGCCGTCACGGTGCGTCACACAGATTCTACGAAAGGGGCCTCGCGGAGGCCCCTGAGCACTGAGCGCTCCCTTGGCCCCGCTCACCCCTGCGGAGTCTGTGCCTGACGCTACCGAGCAATTGAAAAATTAAGTGGGCACACACCCTGTCATAGTTTGATCTAACGATGCACTAATTTTCAAGACAGAGAAAAAAAGAGTTAATTACTATTTTGTACACAGTTCTCTCCTTCCTTCTAATGTAATGTAGTCAAATAAAGAAGTTACTCCATGCAATTTTCATCTCTAGAAATGAAACGGCACACACGAGTCTTTGTTTGGGAGTTTAATTTTAGCTCACTTAAGAGCAGTTATCCAGTTTCCTGGTCAGAACAGAGACACCCTGGAAACTTGGGTGGGGGGTCACATGGAGGGCTGGCTGCAGGACAGCTGGGGCGCCTGGAACCGGGGCCAGGGCCGGGGGCGTCACCAGTGTGAGGAGGGCGGGGTTAGCGTCTCAGGCCTCCCAGCCCCCCTTCGATGCCCTCCGCGCGGGGCCTCCCACTGTGTCCACATGGGCGTGACCTTGTTAAGGCTCGATTCTGTGGTCTCCTTAATGAATTCCCTGTGGCGGCTGCTTCTACCCTCCCTTTGCATTTTAGACTCAACCACAAACTCTTTCTGCCCCCACCTCGCAGCCCCCGTGGATTTGTGGTTTCCTTCTGGTTTTCCTGCAAATTCTGGATGACACCCGTCAGGGCCCAGGGATTCCCAGGGGAAGGCCGGAATTCCCAAAAGCGCTGGCGGGGGCCGCTGAACCTGCCAGGACCGTGGGAGTGGAGACCCCCGCCCCCGCCGAGGAGCTGGCGCCAAGAACTCACGTCGGAGCCTACGCACCGCGCGGCAATCCTGGGACACACGTTTTGGGGAAACCCTTAACCAAGCGGAGACCAGAAAGAAAACGTGGGGTTTCGAAGACAGGCCACGTCAGCAGAATTAACACAGATTTGTCCTCGGGCACAATCCCAAGTTGTGAGTTTGCAGGGCTGGCAGTGTGGAGACCGACCCGCGAGGGCAGCCCAGGAAGGGGTGCCCAAGCTGTGGTCCGACCAGGGGCAGTGCGGCAGGAGAGTCAGTTCCCACGTGGAGTAGATGTTTCTCTTTCCTCCGAGTTCCTTCGCCTTTTCCCCCTTCTCTCGATTTTTCCAGGTCTGGTCTGTCCTGGGTTCTATCGTTCTTTACAATCAAACGCCAAATCCAGCTGCCACCCAAACGCCATCCTCTCCACATGGAGGCTCCCAGAAGACATGTGGGGGCCCTCCTCTGTGCCTGACAGCAGAGATCGGGGAGACACTCCCTGGCCAAGGGGCTAGGAATTCCTTGGGGGTGACAAGGGCAGAGACACGGCCCTCTCGGAGCAGGGACACGGGTTCGCTCAGCCGCCCACCCGGGCTTGTGCGATAGCGGAGGCTGGGAACGGTGCTCCCAGGCAGGCTTCTGACGGCCAGACGTGGTCCCTGGTGAATAAATATCGACGCCGTCACGGCCCAAGGGCACGTGGAGCCCGAGGCTGATGAAATGCTGTGTGGAGCAGACTTACAAAGCTCACAGGTAGGGGCTTCTATTTATCCTGACGTGAGGGTGGGTGTTCACTGGCGCTAAGCCGGGGGCTGAGTGCCCACCAGGGGCATGGAGGTGGGGGCGAGGGCTTCCATTTCCCTATACTGTGATTAGAATCCTCCAGAAAATGTACCTATGTGCCCCCTCCTCCGGCCCGGCCTGTGGGGGTCTCCGACTTCGCATGGGTGTTGTTCCGGGCCAAGCGGCAGGAAGGACCCCCAGCGCACAGGGGAGCCCGTCTCCAGCTCACCTGCCTGGTGGGGACACGAGGGGGACCTGGCAGCCCCCACACGGCCAGGACCCCCACACCCTGAGCCCCACAGGCCGCCTGGAGAGTTAAACTCCAAGGCCGTGCTTTCTCGCAGGGGGCCCTCGGTCCCTGCAGGCCGCGACCCTTGCCACTGACCCGAGCTGCCTTTCCTCCCGGTCCCATCTGCACCTTGTGGGAGGGGAGAGTGTCCCCAGCAGTTTCATCCCCGCTCAGGGCCCATTCAGTAAAGATTAAAGCAAAGAAAAAAGCAAATGAGCACAGCTTTCTCCTCTTTTCGTCCGCTCCCCGCCGCTCCGCCCGGCTCCGGAGCTGTCCCCCAGGCCGGGTGCACACCCTGGGGAGCCGCCTCAGAGGAGGGGGATGGGGGTCCCCCCAGCCCCTGGGGAATCTCAGGTCAAACATAGCAGAACGAGTGCCTCGGGCCGGCGGGCCGGCCCCCCTCCGACGCCGCGGGAAACACCGTTTCCTAGAGACCTTTACAGCTCAACTTGGAAAATGTCACAACAGTGCCCGCAGCAGCCAAGCAGTCCTGGATGCCGGTGGCCAGGAGCCCCCAGCAGCCGTCGCCGTGTGTTCGTGCCAGCAGGGCCTTGTGGGCGGCAGAGTGGGAGGCAGTAGGGAGAGAGTCCACCGGACCCACCACTTCCTCACCCAAGGGCGCTGACGAAGCCCGGTGCGGGACGCCCCACGGGTGACAAAGGCAGCAGCTTTTCTCCCAACGGGGTCCCTGCGGGCAAACCACGCCCATGGCGCCGACCTGGGAGGTAGTGAGAGACGTCCCAGCTGCGAGGTGAGGACGAGGTGCGCAGGAAACTCACATCTTGGGCAAACAGGGACTTTCGTCACCACCATCCTGTGCCCAGAGCAGAGTAGGGGTGGGGGGCACATGCACGATGCTGCAGGGATCCAGCTCTGCCCTGCAGTCACCCCCGCCTCCCAGGAAACTGTCCCCTAAAGGTTCCGCGCTCAGGAGTATCGACAGCCGTGTGGCTGGGCTTGTGCCAGTCCCCTGTGATCGCGAGAGCTGCAGACGGCAGCCCACTGCCTGGGAGTCACGGTGCCAGGCCTGGGCTCCCGCCGCAGAGGCGCTCGGCACACACGCGGGCCAGCGGGGTCCCACAGGCAGAAAGGGGGCCGAGGGCCCACGCGCTGTCTCTGTGCTTGCCCCTGGGGGGACGAGCCTGACGTGTCCCAAGCGTGGGTGTGGGACGCCCCCCTTGGCCCCCTGGAAGGGGCCACACCTTGCTTGGAGGGGATTTGCTTCCGGGAGGCGGACCCCACAGTCGGTCACTTGCTACATCACTGTTCAACCCTCCGCTGCTGGCATGACGCTGTCTGGGGGGACCCGCCCACCGCTAGGTTTCAGTCCTGAAATGTGGTGGGACCTGCAGAGGAGCGTGAGTTCCCGCTGATGGCGGTGGGCTACGCAGGGAACCACCAGACCTGCATCGGCCCAGATGAAGGCCTGCGACAGAGCGCCGTGTCCTGCTTCCAAAGGCCTGAGCACGGACAACCGGGTCCTCAGCCTCCCCACACCCTGGCGACCCGGGTCAGCCACCTTGGGCCGCACTGCTGAGGAGGGAGGAATCCCAGGGCATCTGGGACGGTACCCACCCTCCCCCAGCACCCTGGATGGCGACACCCGTGACAGGTTATACTCGGAGGCCACGACTGGACGCCAGATGCTGTGCACTGGAAACTCTGTCTCCCGTGGAGCCTGTGGCCTCGGGCAGCGGCGACCACAGCGGCCTGAGGACCGGGGCTTCCGCCGGGAGCGCCAGAAATGCCCACTGACCCCGCTCAGCCTCGGTGGCGGCGGGGAACTTCCACCGGGCTCAGGCCGTCCCCCGGCACTCAGCGCACCCAAGTCTGAAGAAGACTCCACGTGGCCACCGAGGTCCCTGGGTCGGGGCTGTCGGCTCCCAGGTCTTAACTCCCAGGAGGAGCAAAAGTGGCCACTGTGCCCACCACATCCCGCAGGAGCTCTGACAGCCACTCCCCTGTCCCACTTCCCCACGTCCCCTTTCTCACAGTGTCCACGTCCTGGCCGTGAAATCCCAGCTCCACGGGGTGGAAGGGAGGGACAGGGGAGTACCCCTAGGGACCCTTCTGCAGAAGGGCTGTGTGGCCTCTGGCTCCGTGTCCACCGAGCATAAGGTGGAGAGGGTCAGGACCCCCGGCCGGGCCCTGGGGGCCAGGATGGTGCACGGCACCAGCCATGAGTGTCTGCAGCTCTTTTCAAACAGGGATTAAGCAACAGAAGCAACAAATGTCCCTTTCTGCGAGCATCTGACCTTATCTGGAGTGTGTCATCAGCTTCGAGAGTCACGGCTTATGTCAGTGTGGGTGACATACGGCCTCCACGGCTTCCCGACTGGGGCCGGTCCGCTCCGGGTGGCAGATGTAAACCAAGCCTGTGTGAGTGGCAGGAAATGGTCTGGAAAGAGGAAGCGGGTGCCCCCTGCCGCAGGCCACGGAGGGCACCTCCCAACCCAAGCCCCGCAAAATGGGGCCCTGGGGCCCAGCTCCTGGCAGCCAGGGCGCGGGGCCTCAGCCTCACCCCACAGAGCGTGGCTGAGCCCGGGCGTGGGCCCACGACAGTCCCTCCCCAGGCATCAGGCTCTGTTGCCTCAGCAGGCCCCGGCCGGGCGCCTGCCTCTTCCCACATTTCAGCTGGTGACTCTCACACGGGGCTGCCCACAGGGTACCACGGCCTACGAGGGGGCAGGGCGTGGGCCACGGGAGGGTGACCCATCCGCACAGCACCCTGCAGGGGCCGGCAGTGCTTCTCTGTGCAGCCCCCCAGGCTGCAGTCGCACATCCGCCAGCCTGAGTCAAGCACGGCCCCCTCCAGCAGGTTCAAACCAGAGTCGTAACACACAGGTGCCAACACACCACCTTAAACACTGCTGACGGACCGTGGCTTTGGACAGGCCACCCAAAGCCGTCCCCCGCGTGCACGCGCCCCACCCTCGGAGACGCCTGGTCGCGGTCCCCGTGGGACAGAAGCTCGGCGGGGCCCCATCTGGCGGAAACCAGTCCTGAGGGGCTAAAGACGAACACCTCACACCTGCGGCAGCGACTGCGGGCGCGGCCCAGCTCCAGGTACCTGCAGACATTCGTGCTGGCAGACAGGGGTCGAGGGCCTCCTGTGTGGCAGGAGGGACGTGAGGTGGGAGGGGGACATTCACACGGGCCGCGGTACGGCCGTGGAGGCCGGGTCTAAAAGCTCGGGGGAGGCAGGACGAACCCTGCCCAGGGTTGGAGGAATGGCTTCTGCGGGGAGGCAGCTTTGCAGCTGGGTCTTGGAGGATGAAGCGGCCTTTCCTTGGGGGAGGGGAGGGTAAGTTGCTGCTTTTCCAAGACAAGGAAAGAGCATGTGCAAAGGCACAGAGAACGCGGGGTGTGGGCACGTCCGGAATGGCAAGGTGCTCGGTGGCGTGGTAGAGATGTGATGAGGAGGAGCTCACGGGACAACGCCCATCAGAGTCCGCAGCAGGACTCTGTCCCCTCCCAGGGGTGGCGTGGCTTCCCAGGGCAGGAAACACCCCAGCAGGTCACCAGTGCCCACTCCCGGTCCCCCCAATGCTATGACCCCATCAGGTCATAGCTTCCCTCCATCTCCATGTGGCCACCAGACTCCACCACCCTGTGTCCCTCTTCCTGTCCCCCTGCAAGGCCCTGTCCTCCCTTGCCAACCTCCAGCTGGGACCACGCCACCTGGGTGCCAGCAGAGCCCTCCTCCTCCCCTGGCCCTTCAACCTTCACACTCCCCTCGGGCTGCATGGCAGCCTCGTGCCTCAGCCACCCAGACTCAGGACCCACACACCCCCTGCTCAGGGCAGGGCCCAGATCACCCAGCAAGAGGACCAGGATGGGGCATCCCCGAGAGGTCCCTGGCCTGCCCCTGTCCAGTACCATGCCCCCATCCCATGCACAGGGTGTGGCCTACCGGGGACACTCAATCGACATTTGGGATCGAAGGGAGGGGAGGAATCAAATGAGGCAGAGTGAGGGCCGGTGGCCTTGGGGGACCCCCGGTGTGTTCACTGCCCAGGCCTGAGCATGGGTCAGTCTCCCTTGCTTGATGCCGGGCGACAGCCCCAGAAGCCCAAGCCACGGTCGCTGTTTTGGGGTAAAGCACAGATGCACAGAGGAGGTTGGCTCATTTTGAGGATATCCAGGGGGAATTCTTCCAAACAAAGACAAGGGGTTCCCTGGCTTTTGTCTGAGAAATGGTGATTTCCATGGCCGAATCTCTTCACACAGCCAGTGCCCGTATGCTGTCCCATCGCAGGCACCGTGGGGGCTGGCACAGGTAGGTGCCACTCCCTGCATCCCCACCAACACCACACGGATGCCACGCCGTCCAGCGGACCCAGGACACCCTTCCTCCACTCACCACAGACCCAGCCAGCCACACACTCGGAAGGGGCCTGTGGCCCCAGAAACGTGTGTCCACTTCTAGCTTACACACAAGGGCCTTCGGAAAAAAGAACTCCCTGCTCACCCCCCACCCCGCCCCCACCAAACGGATGCTTAATCAATGGAAACATTAACTGCATCCCTAAATAAAGAAGCGCGGACCTTTTCGTCACGGCGCTTTATTAATTTGTAAATACAATTATTGAATTTTTGAAAGTTCTAATTTAAATGTATCGATCTATTATTGTTTGGTAGCTTTTCCACCCAAATGTCTTGGAGGAGATGGATGGCCAACCCGGGACCCGCACAGCTGCCGAGCCTCTGCCAGGCGGTAAACGCTCGGCGCGCGCGCGAGGCACAGACAGGGACTGGTGTCCGGTCCGTGCAGCCAGCAGGTCTGTGCTGCGTTCCGACCGGACGCCTTTCTGGTGAGAACTGCGTCGTCGGTCCTCGCACGGGAACGGGCGGGCGCAGATTGGCTCCTGGAAGCGGGGGGCGGGGCCGAGAGCAGCCTATGGGAGGGGCTCCCCACGTCGGAGGCCCGTTTTCCCGAAGACGGCTCACGGGGGCGACTCCTCCCGAGTCATCTGAACAAGAGTCGACTCAACAGAAATGAGTTACAGTTAGTTACAACTAAATGAGTTAACGCATGCCTGTGGCCTGCACCGGCCGGAGGCGGGGGACGCTCCGTGGGGAAGACGTAGCGCAGGCCTCCCCTGAGCCACGGTCGGGGCCGTCCCAGAATCATACCCGCGTGACTGGGGTGACCCACCTAGCCCACGGCCCGAGCTGGCTGTCCCTCGAGCCCTGGCCCGGGGCTCCCCACGCAGGGTAGACCCGTGATCAGCTAGACAAAGGAGAGGGGACATTTTATTCCTATCTTTGCATGACACTGTTAGATACGCCCCAGTCAAGAGAATATGTTAGCTTCACAGTAGCTCATGCTGGGAAGTAAAGATAAAAGCAACAGTGTTGCCACCTCAAATCACATCTACAGGAGGCCCGCACACCTTGTTCCCAACGGGGTCTCTCTCCAGGCCAGACCTTCCTCAGCGCCACCCCCACCCCCCCACTCCTCACCCTCCGACTCAGAAATCCAGAGACCTCCAGAAGCCACCTGGGATCCGTGAGACCAGGGCCCACACCTGAGTCCCCCTGACACGTGGCACACACAGACGACCCACGCGCGGGAGGTCAGGGAAGTTGGAGTGAACCCCTTCAGAACATGCACTCGGCCGCCAAGAGGTCCGAATGAAGACAGGCCACCCTGACCCTTTTCCGTGCACTCAGCGATGTCCTTGGTCCGTGTGGGCTCCTCTCCACTGTCCCCTCCTCCCCAGCAGTGTAAAGGCTGCTCACTGAGAGCAGAGGGACCGAGGCTGGGGCATGTGGCGGGTAGAAAGAGGATGGAACGGGATATGGGCCTGCTGGGAGAAAGAACTGGACCGGAAGGGGAAGCTCCGAGGGTGGCCAGGAATCCCTGCCACCTCAGAGAAGCCAAACTGCCCAAGTTCCGTGCCGAGGGTGACGCGTTGGGCAGTCAGAGGACACAGAACGTCCGTGGGGAGGGGTGTCCGGGTTGGGGGGAGCACTGTTTTCTTCTTTCTCGGAAGCCTGCATCCGCATCCCGGCCGTGCCGGCGGAGGGGAGGCAGCACCGGCACTCTCGGGCTTTGCAAAGGCAGGGCTAAGTCACGGCAAGGTCACGTCGCCCTTCAGGGACACATCGAGCTGGACACAGACTCCAGGTCGGTGGGGCTGGGGCAGCGCTGGCAGCCTGTTGGGCACCAAAGCCTCCAACACCGGTCCGGTCAGTGCAACCCATACAAGAACCAGCCAGGACCCTCGCCATATCCTCAGACGGGAGGGGTGGCCAGACTCACCAAGGCACTGAGCCTGTCCCCTCACAGGCACTTGGGGCACACTCGCGCCAGCACGCCCACATGGCCGCCCACCTGCACAGGAACGCACAAGCACAGATGCAAGGACCCCCCACCCCCGTCCCAGCCCGGGGACGGCGCCCTGCAGTGCCATCTACGGGGTGAGCTCCCTGGCAGAAGCTGCCAGGAGGGCGCAGGGCGTGCCTGGGGCCCGAGGCTGGGTACCAGTGTGCTCAGAGCTCTGTGGGCGGGCAGGTAGCGGAGGCCTGCGCCCTGCTGCGCCGATTACCATGCGCCGGCAGCTGTCTCGGCGCAGTGACGGTACCTCTAATTGATCTCATTATCTCCCCTCCTCAAGGTGAAGTGCAGCCGCTGGCGGGTGGGGCCAGCGCTTGGCTGCCCGGATGCAGCCACTCCGGTGTTGCCAATGAACGCAGGCGGCCGGGCTGCTGGGCCAGCTCTCGTCCACCCAGTGATTTCTCCATCCCGCACCCTGGGCCGAGGCGGCTGGCGTTCCTTTGTTACTCCCCTGCCCGGGGTCATTATTATGAACGGGGCTCTGACCACTGCCCACCGTCCCCTCGGGGAGCTCTGGACTCCAGGCGGACCCCTTTGCTCCCTCCCAGGTCCATCTCCCCCTTGCTGGAGGAGAGGGCACAGAAACAGCCCACGGAGCTGCAGGAGGGGAGAAAATAGGAAACACTCAGTTTGTTGTGTTTTCATTGGGTTTGTTTTCTTGCCAAAAAATTACCCCCTTTGTCTTTGCGCAAAAGAGGCCATGCGGCACCTTCTGCGGGCACAGAGGCGCTGCCAACACGCCTTTCTTAAGGGCGGCTCCTGTTCCCTTTCCAGCCTCGCCAGATATATTTTTAACATAAAAACACTACATGTAATTGGTTATGCATCTCTGTTCTCTCAGCACTACTGGATAGCACAGAAAAACACATTAGTATAGAGCAATTAGTGCCGTGGCGGTAAACAACTAAGGCACTATTAAGCTGTGGGTGATTAAATAGTATTACTCTTTATTTTTTATGGTGCTCGATGAAAAGATGGAGGAGCTTGAAAATACATATTTCCATTAATATTAATGCAAAATATAAATAACAGGTGTCTTCCACATCTCCTTAAGGCGCAACTTGCACCCTGCCCTTCCATGTATGAAGAGGTGCTCTTTTTATTTTTTTGCTGGAAAAAAAGCAAACTCTGTACATGCCCTGGGGCCATATTTCTCACCCACATGGGCCCCGGTATTTAAGCAGAAGTATTATTTAATGGGAGTTATGGAGTCAGGCGAAATAATGCCCCATCGTCATCGCTATTAAAAAACAAAAAAAAACACAACGAAGCTTCTTTCCCATGGAGATATACTCCCTCGTCTGTATCTTTTCAAAGAGCAAATCCGGCGTCTGGGACGCGTGGCCACGGGCAGCGGCCTGGCCGCCCTTTCTCCCGGCGCGCCTTGCGCCCAAGCCTGGCCCTCTCCCTCCGCGAGCCCTGCTCTGCGGTCCATCCTCCTCGGGTTCTGGCACATCTTCTCCTCGGCATCTGATTAAGTTAACAATGTGCTGCTATTTGCATGCAGATTTGCCCGGCTTTCTCTCCAGCTGCTCCCGAGACTTGGGCTTTCTCTGCTCCGCGATAGCGCGGCAGCCCCTAAATGCAATCTTTGTCAGGCCCAGGTGTGCGCGCATTGAGGGCGCCTTCCTTCCAAGCAATTTTTCTTTCTGTAGCATTTATAAGGCTCTATTATGGTATAGCCACATCTGGAGGAAAATTCTCCAATTAATTATATACTTTTACCACTAGGAAGACAAATTCTAAAAGATACCAACATTTTTGTTGCTGTTGTTCTTATCTCTTTGACAGCCTGCATTTTATTTTATTTTGTTTTGTTTTTCCAGGCATTTCAATATTTAAAGAGCCGTTAACCAAGGCGGGAGGCGGTGAATTTCTAGGAAAAGAGAAGCAGGGGACCCAAGAGCTCAGTGTCTGCCCTGCCCGGCCTCCCCCAGGCCAGTCCGGGCAGCGGCGCCAGGGAGGGCTCTCCGAAGAAGTCCACGGGGCTGCCGCCGTGGGCGTGGGTATGTAGCTCAGGATGGGGCCGGGCAGGTGGGAGAGAGTTCTGTTCTGCAGGGATTAAAAAAAAAAAAAAAGGCAAGTGCTATTAACCCCTAACCTCAGCTGCTCCCAGGTGGACACTTGACCGCAGCACCGACCGCCAGGCGACTGGATTCCTCCGCGGTCCAAACACAGAACCGAACGGGATCGGCACAGTGACCAGATGCGGCCCTTGCTTTGTGGGCCGGGGGGTGGGGTAACTTTCCATCAGGCTTGAGGCAGATTAAAAGCAAAATCTGGAGCTAAGTGTTCATTCTCATTTTTCAGAAAGAGACAACAAGCTCTGCTCAAAGAGTCTGAAAGTTACATTAGAGCCAGGTGGGGTTTTGATTTTGTTTTTTTTCTTTTTAAAAAATCCCTTTCGACATCGTCAGATCAGATGGTAGGGGAATGGACAAAATCCAGCTGAAACGGAAGGAAAGTTTTAACGACGGGGCTGTCCCTCTCCAAATTTAATGTACATTTGGAGTGCCAGAAAACATCATTTTTCATTCAAGAATTATCCTGCGAAGGGCTATGGGCTGCGCGGGCAAGAGTCCGTGTGTGAGCATGCATGTCCTGCGCGGGGAGGCCGCTCGCACTCGCACACGGGGAAAGCCGAGTGACTTTGAGAATGGGGACAGTCAAGGCGGGGCCGTTCTCATTTTTCAAGCCAAACTCCATCAGGTAAAAATCCGAGCAGGTTGTGGCCGGAACCACAACCCCCGTGACAACACACTGAGGCTGCCCTCTCCTCCGCTGGCAACGCTGGCGTGAGAAGGATCCCGGGCCGAGCCGGGCAGCGCCAGGGCGGCTCCCCGCCGGCCGCCCCTGAGCAGGGACCTCCCACAGCGGGTCCTGTCTACGTCCCGCCTCCCGAGGCCCCAGTTCCTGCGCCCCGCCACGCGCTGCCCCTGCTCACCGCTGCCAGCCCCTCCTCCCGGAAAACGCCCCTCCGTGCTCACTGCCCCCGGCCGGGGCGCTGGCACCGCCGGAGGCCAGAGGGGCCCCGAACTGGGGCTCCGCTTTGTGTTGCGCTGTGGCCTCTGTTTGCCAGCTCCGAGAAGGGAAACTCAAACCCTACCCAGGTGGGCACCCTGTGCATGAAGACAGACCCTAAATGAGGGCCGGGTTCACTTTAATCTTCATTCTTCCTTATGAATCAGCCACCCCTCCCACTCTGCGAGGAAACAAGCAGCAGGTTCTGGGTCCATGACACTCAGGAATCCATGCGTTTAAAAAAAAAAAAATTTAGGCAAATAATACAAAGAGAAAAAATCGATCTCTTCACGTGACCGTTGGGGGGGCCGCTTGCCTCTTCCACACCCTTCCTTGCTGGCACCCCCACCCCCAGACACCCTCCCACAAACACCAAGCAGAGGGGCAGATGCACAGGGACAGAATGACATCACTGGAGAGCATGTGGCATTGAGGGAGGAAAAATAAGCAAAGACAAATGACATTTTGCTGCCATAGCGTGCTATTTTCGTGGTGATGGCTCGACTTTTGCCCCAAACGCATATGCCAGTGGCAGGGCTCACTCCAGGGACCCACAAAAAAGAATGTGTGCTCACAGCTGCACTGTACACCAATACAGATGACATGTTTTCAGTGTGGCGGCCACAACAGAATGCTAATTAACATACTGGAGTGATGAGAGCCGCTGCAAGGGCCTTATTGTTCCATTATTTCATGAGGCCCAGCTGCCTTTGTTTATGTCACTTATCCTCTGGTGCCACAGGTTTTTACTCCAAAAATACGCTCCCCATACAACGTTAATATTTAAAAAACAAAGAGGTGGCAGATTGCCGTTCCTGTGTCCGTCTCGAACTGCAGAACTGTTAAGCTGCTCTGGTTCGGTATTTAGAAATAATTTAACAGCCATATCCCGGCCCTGCCTGCGTCCTCACATAATGGCTGAATGCTTGAACCAAGCAAATGCATAACTAGTCTGACATCACTTATGAGGTTTAGATTGGTCAGTTAATGGAAGTCTTTACCAGAATCAATACCATAACAGCTTCTTGAAATGAACGTGATTTTTTACACGGAGCGCCGCAAACAATAACTACAGAAATAGACTACCTTTGTACCGGGCACAAAGAAGCCAAGATGCAAAATTAAGAAGCAATTACATTTTTGCAAACTAATATTGCAGTCAATTATTAAAAACAAACACTCAAAAACATGTACTTAGCATTAAATAATGGGAGAGCATTATCCCCCCCACACCTGATTAATCATTTTTTTACACTTTTTAATAGCTGTTTCACCTACTGGCTACTTTATCAGGTTGCTATTAAGGACTGATATTGATGACTGATGTAGTGATGATTAAATGAAAAGCCATATTTAAAGCTTGTTCTTGGTAAAAAAAGAAAAAAAATTTTTTCATAATCCTCATTCAAGAGAATGCCGTCTGCTGGCTAAATTCGTTTTTCTTCTTCTTTGGCCTGGATCGTGCATAAAAGTGACATTCCATAAAACACAGGTTTTCTCAAAGAGTGTTCCGCCCGCGGGCCGCACGGACTTCAGTGCTTCGCAGTCACGTTCGGACAGAGCCATTGGCTGAAGCCCTAATTGTTTACGGCGCCTCATTCCTCCAGAGAACAAGACGCCCGGAGTTTGATTTCAGGTTTCCCGAAACGCACCTTCCTGGACACCAGGTACAATAGCTGGGGACGTACGTCATGCCCCACACAGACGCCACTCAGCCAGAGTCATAAATTCAGCCAGCAAGGGTCCCCCCCCCAAAGGACGGCACTTCACTAATCAAAGGCACACTGCCACTCAAGAACACGAAATCGCCCCACAGCCAATTGAGGGAACGAGCCAGAGTTGCTTTTTAACGAGTTTAACTGGTAATCTCAGATAAATGGAGAACTGCTTGAAGTGTCTGTCTTCTCCCAGGCAGTAATGAGAGGATTTAGGGCGTTCTGCGTCCCCAAGTGCACGTCACCAGGAGACGGCCACAGGTGTGTCGTCATCGCGACAGAGCATCGCCTCAGCGGTGCCCATCCCCCCATGGTGGACACAACATAGATTTTTTTTTAATTGGATCCAGGAGCTAAATTACCCAACTGCTCTGCTTCAGCCCCAGCTAGCTCACATACCGATAATCATAAACTCGCCGCAATAGCGGCTTAGCCTGTTACCGGCTTTTTCTCTTCACCTAAACGTGGAACGACTCTATTCTGATGACAGCCACCGAAGGCATCCCCGGATTGGCCTCCTCCTTAAAAATGGCTGGAGAATTACACAAGGGATCCAGGTAGAAATATTCAATTACATACACGCGTATTTTCACAGGGGGACCTGCTTCCCTCATGGCCCCGAGAGAGGCTGATATCCTAACTCGCCGCTTGGTAACCTGTGGGAAGAATTTCCCTCACCCTTCACCATGTTTATTTACCAGGTCAAAGCCACCGCCAGTCAGAACCACACCCTGGGACCAGGACACCCCGAACGTCCAGGGCTGGGCCCTCACGGACAGGTCCGGCTCCACGCGACACAGCCCGGGCTTGACCCTCTCTCTCCGTTTCACACGTTCACGTCTGGTTTGCAAAAATAAAGCCCAGATCCCCGTGCTACCCTTCTGAGCATCAGGAAAGTGTCGGATCTGTAAATAGGGGATTGAACCCTTCAGCGGGCAGAAATAGCCTCTTCCCACGAAATACACAGTCGCACCATTCGGACGCATTTTTAATGATCTGAATCCTGCGGAAGCTTTGAAAATTCCATTGAAGATATAACCTTGCGCTGAAACCGATAAAGCTAATGGCAACAAGGCAGCGAGACGCTACAAAAGCCACCACAGAGCACGACAGCAGGACGTCCGTGTGGCCGCCAGAGGCCAGCGGCACAGGCCCGCGCCATGGGGCGGACGCCGCATGGCCTCTGGAAGGGGAGGATTTCGTTACACTTCACAGTAAGTTTGCCGAATTTATCTGATGCCGCTGTTGGCACACAAATGACAGATGCTGACTACAGGTGGCCACGGGCGAGTGGAGAGCAAAAAGTGCATCTTCCCGGGGCCGCTCTCACGGAGCGGTCTGGGTCCTTGCAGCCTGCCCGGGCCGCCCCTTCAGCAGGCAAGGCGAGCTGCTCGGGGCCCGGGTTCCCCAGCGCCACCCTGCACCCCGGCTTCTCCGCAGCAGGATCCCGGGCATCACTCCCGAGCCGGGGAGCACCGGCAGCCCCCCGAGGCCCACGTGTCTACCAGCATGCACATTCGGGCCCACGTGACGATTTAAGAAAATCATAACTTACAAAAAGTGGCCGAGTTCCATTTAGAAATCCAGATTTAAAAAAAGAATTTTACTAGATCTTTATGCTACTAAACTTGAATTTTTGAAATGAACACTTTTGAAGTACTAAAATCACTAAAATATATATATTATGAACATCCAAAACCTCATAAACATTATTCTCAGTGAAAGTAGCCAAGTGCCAGGGGCCACCAATCATGTGGCTCCACTGATATGAAATGTCCAGAAAAGGCAGATCTCAGACACCAGGCAGAGCAGCCACTACCTACGGCCATGACCGGCCCGTGGGAGTGACCACACGGGACCCTGCGTGGGTCGAGAATTGTCCTGAAACTGGACTATGGTGATGATCGAACAATTGCATAAATTTACTCTAAATCATTGAATTGTCCATATAAAATGGGGAGAATTTTTATGGTAAGTAAATAAAACTCGTCTAAAGAAAAAGCCAAAAGTAGAAGGAGGGTCAGGAAAACACAGAAAAAGAAAACTTACGAGGGTGGACTGCGGGCTGATCCTGTCAGACACCGAAACACCTCGTACAACCGCTACGAATAAAACGATGAAGAACTGGAGCAAAACCAGGCGAACAGGCCGGAGACAGCGAAGGACTTAGACCGAAGTTCGCGTGGACATTCGACATATGACGAAAGGCAAAGATGGACGTGTACTGAGGGGGACTCGCACGGCCCCGCAGCCACGCGGAGAGGGGGACCCCTCCTTCGCAGGACGCACAGTGTAGCTTAACAGGCGTCAAGGACCCAAAGGCAGCCACCAAGCATTTAGCGCCAAGTAGCGCGACAGAACTCCTCCCCCACCTTGGTGTCAGAAGAGTCTAATTACACCTCAAAAGCTATAGGCAGTAAAATAACAGAGTAATAACTTTGACTACATAAAATAAAACATTTTCACACGTCAAAAAGAAAAAGAAAACATGACTGAAAACCTGGAAGAAAATATTTGCAATGTATAGTCTTTGAGATGAAAGGGTCTTTAAAACGTTCGGGAACGAAGGACCAAAAACCCAACAGGAAAGTAGGAGGGAGGGCATAAGCAGCTCATTTACAAATTAATTTAAAAAATAAAAATTCAAAAATTCAAAAAATAAAAATCCAGATTTCTGACTTCCCTTAAAAAATCCAAAGGCCTAGGGACAGGAAGCTCAAGTGCCCGTGAGCTGCCAGCGGGGCGCACGCCCTCCCCGCGGCCCAGGGGGCCTGGCCAGTGGCATCGGAGGTGGGGGAGACGCAGTCCGGGGGTGCCTCTCCGAAGGAAAGCCGGAGGGTGGGCCTCAGGGTCCCTGCCTTGCCCACCAGGACCCATCCACCTGCACGCGGCTGCCCGGACCAGTTCTGCCCCATGCAAGTCCCCCTTCACGGAGGGTCCCGAAGCACCTCCCCACCCGGCCCCCCGAGAATCTATAAATCCTGGAGGTATGGAAGGAGGAGGAGGACCAGAAACCATGCCCTTTCGTTGCCTCAAGTCTAGGCCAAGAGACTGGTGTGAAACTCAGGAGACGGGAGACAGGGCAGCTGGTGGAAGATGGTGGGTCTCGAACCACCACAAGCCCTCGAGGCTGTTAGTTTGGGGAGAGCAGGCGACCATGGTGGGACAGGAGGGAGCAGGAAAGACGGAGATGGTAGGTGAGACCAGTGTAAACTGGGGACTCCACAGGCTGTCACCCCCCGAGATAGGAGCCACAGGCGGTCGAAGCCACGGTCAGAGCCACGGTCAGATTCTAGACTCTCACCACCCACCGTGCGGCTGGGCGGCCTCCTGGGCACCTCCCGCGGCTCCACCCCAGGCCCTCCCGGGTCAAACGCGCATTAAAGGTGCTTCTCCACCCACTGGACAGAGAGCTGGGGGGCCCACGCCAGCCTCCCCGCTGCCATGGGCCCTGGGCTTTGCCAAGTCGGCTGTGTGGGTCTGCATTGCCAAGGAGTCCCATGGGGCGGGTGCGTCCCCAGCCGGCCCATCCACCTGGGTGACACTCTTTCAGGCCATCCATAAATATGACTTCAGTTCTCAGATGATATTTAATTAGCATTAAACTCCTTTATTTCATGTAAGTTAGAGCCTCGCCTGAGACACTTCATTTGGAGAGTAACCTGGCACTCAAGATTAAAATGAAACATCAGCATGTCAGCGGAGCCTCGTGGCGGTGTGCGCCCCAGCCTGCAGGGACCGGGGACCCGCAGCCCCGCCGAAGCCCCAGCCGCAGGGCCGGACCCGGGGCTCGCGGAGGCTGGGGCTCAGGCCTTCTGACATGGGAAGGGCTACACCCCCAGGAAGGGAGAATGGGAAAAACCAATCCCTGTCAAAGTTGGAGTCACGTTTTCGTTCTTCCATCTGGGCATTTCTTCTGCATCTTGAAACCATCAGCCTGGCCCTGCCACAGGGTCCCCCCTCGGGCCATGCCCACCGCCCGGGGCTGCCCCTCACATGCAGACCTCCCTCTCAGGTCACCCCCTCAGAGGGTCCTCCCTGACCTCCGCCCCCGCCAGGCCCATTCTCCTTGCTCTATTCATCCCCATTTCAATACTCTGCGTGGCGTGTCTCCCCGCAGAGAGCTTTCTGGCCGCTTCATCTGTCTGTCTGTTTGTTTGTTTGTTTGTTTGCTGCCTCCTCCTCCTCCTCCTCTGAGAAGAATGTCAGACACCCGAGGGCAGAGGCTCGGTCTGTTTTGACCCCTGCCGTATTCGCGAGTGTGACATCGTCCTGTGTCATCCAGCGGGATGACAGGAAGGCGGGGGGAGGGAGGAAAAATGTATAATGCATGCATGATCAATGCATAATACAGGGGTGATAGATACATGCACACATGATAGATATATACGGAGAGGATGGATACATTCGTGTGTGCATACGCACATACATGCTAGAGAGACACATACACACAGATGATAGACAGTTAAAAAGATACACGGGTGTAAGTAGGTGGGTAGGTAGGTGGGCCGGCAGGAGGCGCACAAATGAGGATAGCTAGGCACGTACATAGATACTATCAGGTGGGCAGGTAGATCGATAACAGATGGACAGACAGACTGGCAGACGGACAGGCAGCCAGCTCAGGAGACCAGGCGCCGGGGCTGACCCCCGGGGGCACAGTGCCCACTGTCAGGTGGACGTGACGGCAGGGAGCAGAGTGAAGCAGCCACTCAGAGCTCTGTCGGGTGAGCCCCGGGCAGCGCGAGATGGCGTGACAGCGTGGGTCCGGGAGCGGGGACGCTGAGCTCAGAGGGAAGCTGCAGGGGTGGGCAGGGGCGGAGGCCTGCTGCAGTCCCGGTTCGCGCGCAGCCGGAGCTCGGTCCTCAGGACCTGGCTGCACGCGGACTTTCCGAACAGGTCACACGTGACCCCCGAGGCCCGCACGCAGCCACCACACACGCAGGGTGGTTTTAGCTGGTGCAGAAACGCCGCTTTAGGAAAATGACCACTTGTAATCATAATATTTAGTATAAAATCTACAGGGTGGGGCAGAAGTAGTCTACAGCCATCTGCGTGGGGAACTGAGTTTATTCTTGTGTTGTTCTTTATTCGTTCCTGTAATATGTCCCATACGAACCACTGTAAACCTACTTTTGCTCCGCCCTGTGTATAGCTCGCCTGTCAGACCGGAGATGCCTTAGATATGGTTACTTAAGACAAAGTTAAATATAATCCATAATTAAAAGATATGTGCCCTCTTGAAAAATATTGAGTCTACAAGCAGGAACAGAATAAAAAATCAAACCGGAAGCAGGTGAATGAGGAACGTGGCTGGTTTAGTGCTAGGGGGTCATTCCCAGGAAAACCCGTCCCCTCCCCAGGGCCTACAGTGTCTCATCCCCAGGACTCTGGCACCGTGGGCCCTGGGCCCCGGGCCCCTCTCGACTGCCAGAGGCACCTGCAGGCCCCACAGCCCTCCCCTGGATGCGGGGGAGTGGTGGAGGTGGGGCTGAGCCCACAGGGTCCTCCCTGGCAGGCGGCCCAGCTCTGCAAGCAGCTGCCGGGGACACCAGGGTGGCCCCAAAGGACAGAACCACAGGCTGGTCCTGCCTCTGCCAGGGTGGCCACAGAGCCCCAGCGGGTCCCTCCCCTTTTAGAGGAGAGGAGGGGCAAGAGGTGGGGGAGAGAGAAGCAAAGAGGCAGAAACAGGGAAGAAGAAGAACGAGAGAGACAGGGCGTGGGAGGGGGTGGCCGGAGAGGCAGAGGCTAAAGACCAAAGCAGGCTGAAGCCCTTATCAGGAAGAAAAATTTTTTAATGCATGAACTCTATTTATACCCCGAATAAACAAGATAATTAAGTGTTCGTTTCGTAAGTTGTGCCTTGACTTCAAGATCACCAGTGGCCACGAATGTTTGGGTTTCACACGAGCCTGCTGGGGAGCCGCGGGCCTTGCCCTCTGACCAGGAAGCTGGCGGGGCCGGCGCTCTCACACTGCGATCAAGGCGCAGAGCAGAGAGCTGAGCAAACTAACATTTTGCTCTTGGAATTGAAGTATAAGCAGAAGAACTGATGAATCTGCTAACTGTCCCATTGTTCTGGCGTTGGCACGCACCCCTCGTGGGACCCAAAGTGCGCCTTTTGTGTGCGTATGAAAGGAAAAATGTGTGCGACCCCGATGAATACAAGCGTGGGATTTTTCTTTTTAAAGAGCAGTCTCTTTTATTATCTTTTAAAGGCCAACTTGTTGTGTACGGTTGGTGGCCCTGGCCTGACGGGGCGGGGAACCTGCCTGTGACGGAGCACCGTGGGCGGCTGGGCCGTCCAGACACCCCAAACCGCCCGTCATGGCTTCCCCTCCCTGTGCCCGAGGCCTCTCTAAGCCCCGAGCAAGAGAAGGCCGATGGCCGGGGCGCTGCGCGCCGACGGGTGGCCCTCCGCCCGGTCAGCAGCAGATTCTGCCGACGGTCTTCTGATGCCACTCCCTGGCTGGGTCCCAATCGGGCGCAGAACCCGACTGGGCATGCGTCCCTCACCCTCAGGCCCCCACCGCCCCTCTGCCCCCACCTACTTACGTCCTGAGCTCTGCCCCATCCCCAGTTTTGCTGGCATCCCCCTCCTGCCCGGATCAGCCGCCTCGGCAACCTCATCACATGCCCCCACCCCCACCACCACCTGCAAACGCATCTGGAAAATTCCTGCCTTCCGCTCGCGACTTCTCTCACGCCTCCTCCCCATCTGCATTTATGAGACCCTCCGCCCCCGGGTCCAGCCCCAGCACCGACCAGCTCACCCTGACGCTCTCCCCAGGCTGCCACGCAAGTCCCACGTCTGCCTTCTTACAGGGGCTGCACGGGGCCCACGTGTGACAATCACCAGCCCCTCTGTCATCAGGCAACATGGCACTTGCGCCACTCTGTTCACCGACCTCCCCTCAGGACTGCGGGCGGGCTCTGGGCTCGAACCGGAGGTGGCACCGGTCTCATTCTCTCTGTGACAGATTCCCTGCATGGGCGCCCCCGTGGCGCAGGACGGCAGCAGACAGTCCCCACAGGCACACCCTGGCGGCCAGGGTCCGTGAGCTCTCGGGGTCAGGCCTTGGGGCCTGCGGCTCCCCGCACTCGCGCCACGCCCACGCCATGGGCAGTTGGGGTTGTGGGGGATGGGAGGGGCAGCCCAGGGGCCTCCCCGCCTCACGGGCTAGGACAGGGCCTCTGGAGCGAAAAACCCAGATCCAAGTCTTCAGTTAATTTCAACCCCCAATTGCTCTCTGTTGCCACGAGAACCAGTAATAGCCCCACAGCCCCTTTCGAGAGGAGCGAAAGTGCAATCTGCCCTCGCTGGAGGTTAAAACCCAAACACGGAGCCTCCTTTAAAGCCCATTTTGAGCTCCCTGCTGAAGGCAGAGAGGGGCAGTGGCCCCGGGCCCACCTCTGTGTCCTTCCTCTCCCCCGGGGCCTCCCGCCCAGCATCCCCGCGCCAGGGCGCAGGGCCAGGCCTGTCAGAAACACCTGCATCGCCCAGCAATGGCTGGCTGTTTATTTCACACGTGCACACGTGTGTGCATGCACACAGAGCTAAATGCACATGTATGTGTGCACACATGTACATATGCACACACACACGCCCGAGGGGAGGCCTGGACTCCCCTCAACACTGAGCATGTGGCCAGAGGGCTGCCTTCCCGTCTCTCCCGGCCCGTCACCCTGCCCATGGGGACCATCTGGGTCAGCGACAGGGAAGAGCCCCCTGTACACACAGGCCTTGACCTTCTGTTGTGCCCACTTCAATTTGGTGCACGGCCTCCCATTTCTGTTTTCAGTCGCAGGCCTGCGGCAAGGACAGGGGCCACCACCCACACCAGCAGCGCCGTGAGGCCATTCATCCCTTTCGGAGAAGGGAGGAAACTGTGACAGGGTGCTCGGGCCCACGGGAAGGAAAAGCATCCCCATCTAGGGCAGCTGCTTCCTCGGTTTACCCACTGTGCCCAGAGCATGTGGGGAGCCTGCAGTCCCAGGAGGGACAGCCTCAGAGAAGGAAAGAGCCATCACAGTGCAGCTGGTGCAAGATGGGGCTGCCCAGGGGACGTCCCAGTCCTCAGGCCCGGCCGGGGTCCGCAGAAGAGCAGGGAAGTGGCAGGCCAGGCGGCCCGTGCGCAGGACCCGGTAGCCGCCTTTACCAGAGATCTCTGGGGCTCTCGTCTCCTCTGCTCACTGGGCACCTACCTGCCAGTCCTGGCATCCCTCTGCCCAAGGCACAGCTGCTGGACCCCAAAAATAGCGGCCGGGGGCGCTGGACGACAGGGTCTGGGAGGGACACCCATGGGGAGACTGGGCTGGGGGCAACAGGCATCGATGTTTTAACCAAGATCCCACCCAGACCCCTCTCGCTGTACTTCTGCAGCCACCACGAGCGTTGCATGGGACAGACTGACCTACGGCCACGGGGGCCGCAGCAGCAGGGAGGCGCCCTGCGTTAACGGGCCTCCGATTTTATTTCGTGGTGTCTATTTGCAAAGCTGACCTAATGCACGGCCTCACAGCCCTCGACCTCTGACAGGCCAAGAGGGACACAGGAGCTTTTGTCTCATGGCAAACAAAGGCAGAGTCATGGCGGAGTGGCCCTGAAGTGACGCGGACGCTGCCCACCCGCCCGCCCGCAAGGACCCTGCCCTGCAGGTCACCTGCTGCGGCAGACTCAGAGGGAAGGGGCACAGGAAATGGGTGTCCGGCACCCACCCGCCAACCTCCTGTCCCACACTCTTTGGAAGGCCCTCTCGGAGAGGCCCATCCCAAGCCTGGGGTGGTGGCATTTCTCTGTGCCACCAGCTCACACAAGGAGAAGCAGCCCCCAAAGAGGAAGATCAAATTCCCATTTTGACACCTCACTGAAGCTGGTCACCTAGACTTCACGAGGCCTCTCCCCTGACTCCCTCCCTCCAGAGGGAAACCCCCCAAAGTTCTGTTGCTTACAATCTGATTGCAAACAGGGCACACCCTCATTAGCTCCATAAACTAATCAAGTTCCGTTAAAGGGGACGAACTGAAATGAAGCTTTGTTTTCAAGGAAGGAAGGAAGGAAGGAGGGGAAAGAAAGAGAAAAGAAAGAGAGCAAAAGAGGAAGGAAGGAAGGAAGGAAGGAAGGAAAGGGAGAGGGAGAGAGAGAGAGAGAGAGAGAGAGAGAGGAGCAAAGCCAAGCCCTCGGCAGCAGCCGCGGCACACCAGGGGCACCAGCCAGCACCCAGCCCCAGGCCGGCCGCTGAGGCTGCGGCTGGGTGGCAAGAAGGGTTAAATTTATGTTCCATTACAAGTCCCCTTTTTTTGGTTTCATCTTCTCAGTAAAACACATAACTTAAAATGAAATCAAATATTAAAAATGACAGCCTCTATAAGTGCTGTGAGTAACTTCAGGTCACGGAGGGAGGGAAGAGCCGGCAAGTTGTCAGGCGCTATCTGTCAGAGTGAATTAGAAACAATCAACAGAGACTGAAAGGGAAGGTGATTGTTATTAAGCGGCGGGGCTGTGCGCAGGCTGCCCAGATGTGGCCGTGCATATAAAGGACAGGAAGCAGCAGTTTAATTCAGGAAGCCCTGGCGAACAGGGCAGCGGCGGGGGGAAAAGTCCTTTGTCGCTAATAAGCTGGAAGTTACTTTGATAACAGCAGGGTGAGACTGGAGAATAAAACACATTTCTTCCTCACCACACACCATTAATATCACAGAAATGTGGTCGGAAGGGACGCCGGGCACAGGCGGGAGGAGCCACCAGCCGCCCCGCCGCCGCGAACGCCAACCCGGAGGCCCCTCCTGCCCAGGCCAGGCTCTGCCCGACCACACTGGACCCACGGTCCCCGTCCAGAAATGACACCGGACCAAGACAGTCACAAGAGCGTTCCGCGATGCCCCGTTTCCGTGGCCGGGGGGAAGGTGCGAGCCAGTAAACAGCCCCCACATAATGGGGTCCGTGGATGCAGCCACGAGAAACAATTGTCTATGCAGAGAAGGCTCGGTTTCCTGCAAAATTACTTATGCAGGCGTTCCGCAATTATCCTGTGATACTTTCAGGCAACAGTCTGACAGCGTTGTGCAAACAATAAAGGAATTACGGAAATAAAAACAAATAATGTTACACAGGCAGAAAGTCCATGCGGCACGGGGACAGGAGGAAGGGAGCCTGGCCGGGGCCACCGGGAAGTGAGGCCGCGGGCTGGTTGCCCCACCCCGAGCACCTGACCGCAGCCCCGTCTGGGGAGCAGCGGGGCCACCTGGTGCCTGTCACGGGAGCTGAGGACAGGGGCCACCTTCGCAGGAAGGCGCAGAGTCACGGGACCAGGGAGGGCCTGACGATGGGCGGCCCAGCAGCCTCGCCATTTCCTACCTCAGCCCAGGGGGCCTTCGGCCTCGGAGGGGGCCGGGCCTTCGCCCAGGCAGCCCCGTGACTGGCATGAGGAGGGCTGGGTCTGTCACCCAACCCTGGAGTCCAGGAATCAGACTCCTCCACTACCAGGTCCCCGGATTAGACCTGGGCAGGTACCTGCAGCTCAGGTGTTGGAGAGACACAGGGTGATGGGGCGCTGAGGCCCACAAAGGGGCGTCCTGACCACCTTCCCCAGAGGTGACATGGGACCCGTGCCCGCCAGCGAGGACCCTGGAGCAGATCCAGTGGGAAGCAGTGAAGGAAACGCGTGTCGGGCAGTGGGGACTTCCCTCCCGTGCAGCCACACCCTGGCCGGGGCCTCCCTGCTGAAGGGAACGCAGGGCGCAGGCGCAGCCCAGCAACCGGCATGTGTGTTCCCGCAGCGCCTCTGTCCTCCGGGCGCCAGGCCGCGGGGCCGGTGGGGCCCTGCGTGTTGCAGCGGTGGGGGAGCCTCAGCTCCGTACCAAGTGCCGAGGTACACGGGGCAGGCCGCAGCTCTGTCCAGTCCACAGACACATTGCATTTGCAGAAAGTATGTTAAAACGTACGTTAGCTGCCAACCTTGGGGTAGGAGGGGGCGGGGAGAAAAAACTTGACTTACTTTTTTTTTTTACTCCTCTTACCTTAAAAACTGCGACTACTTGGAAAAATTCTGCCCCCGCCCACCAGACGTGTCTGCAACGGGGTCCTCCGACCTCTGCTGCCCCGCACACAGCCGGCTTCACACGCTTACCACCCGGACCCCCAGGGTGGGTTCAGGACACCGCCTAGGGAGAGAGGGGGCCTACCCAGGACACACAGCGCAGGCCGGGCCTGAGCCCCCCCCCGGTGGCCCCGTCCCCAGCAACAGTCTGGGGCCAAATCCAAGGCCTCCCTGGGCTGAGCTGGCTTTGGCACCGAGCATTCCGTCCAAAACCTGCCAGGTCTGCAGCCTTAAAGCGGACTCACTGGAGCACCTAAGGGGCAGGTGTCGGGGGCTCACGGTCAGGGTCCCAGCCTCTGTGCCCTGGGCGTGGCTAGGCCTTAGGCTTCCCCACATCCTCACGTCCCCAGGAATGTGGAGAGCGACGTGGACTCGGCGTGGACTGGGCTTGCGTAAACCATGGTGCCACCAACTGTAATGGCTACCAATGGCAGAGAGGCCAGCTGGTCTACCCACCATGAGTGACTGCTGCCTCTCACAGGGAGCCGAGGACTGCCCCGGCGCCGGGGGCCGAAGGGCAGACGAGACGTGGGCCCGGCCCCTGGCTGTCCCTGTCCGGCACTGCCTCGGGGGTGGCCTGGTCTATCCACGGGAAACCGGGCTGGCCCCAAAGGTAGCTGGGCCCGGTTCTGGCTCTTCCGGTGACCGGAGTGTAACCTTGGGCCAGCCCCTTGGCTTCTTCGGGTCTGTCTCTTCGTCTATCAAGTAAAGGCGGCTTTGACCACAAAGGTTTCTTCTCACCCTGGGGTTCACGGGTCAGTGAGCGACCAAGAATTCGTGGGCAGCGAGCTCAGCTCGACAACAGGACCCAAGGGGTGCACGCCCTGCACGTTATTAGCCCAGAACAGTGCTGACAAAGCGATGGTGACTGGGTCTGCAGTTCACACCTCCCAGTAGTGAATGAGGGCACCTGCACCCCATTATGCTCCCCCAATCAGCGGGAGCCCCAGACACCTTCCACCTGGAGCTCCTACCAGGCCCACAGCTGGGGGCTCTGCAGGAGTGGTCATGGGGCACTGTCCTGTGCCCCAGGCCAGCTGGCCACCTGTCCCACCGCCACAGGGCCTGCAACCTCCGACCCCCAGCTTCAGACCAGTCACCAGGACGCCCCACAGGCCACAGTACGCAACTCGCCAGGAGCCAGTGCAAGTCACTTGCAGAATTCTGGTACCTGGCCGCATCTCCACACGTGGGACGGTGGGCTTCTCAAGACACACCCTCCGGATAAAGGCAAGTTCCGTAAACATGAGCGAAAGCTCCCCGCCCTGGTCCACGAGGGCCACGTTGAGCCCAGGTCCCCACCCGCACCGGCCCCCAAGTTCAGAGCTCCTGCACCACTGGCCAGCAGTCCACCCCGACCCCGGGCCCCGTGCACTGTGGTCCCCTCCACTGGCTGCCTCCTCGGCCTCCTCCAGATCTGTCCCTGCCCGTGTGCCTTCCTCGGGGGGCCACCCCCGACCGCGCACCCCTCTCAAGCACAGACGCAGCCCTTCCCCGCCCCCACCCTGCGCCACCTCACCTGTGATTCCCTGCCCTCACATCCCTGCATCCCTGTGTCGCAAGCGCCCGAGGGCAGGGACACCGTCTGTCTCAGGCTGCTCTGCAGCCGGGGCCAGGCCCCAAACTCAGGAAGAGTCAGCCTGGGGCCGCGGCCGACCACCCCCGGCTGGGTGGCCCGAGGGCGTCACGGCAACCTCTCTGACCTCCGTCTCCTCCCCTGGAAAACCGAACTAATGGCAGCTTCTGCCTGCTGGGAACCCGGCGAGGGTACGCCGAAGTCACGCCCAGGGCCTGGGGTCAGACCCTGGGGCTCAAGCCGCTCTGGGGCCGCATGCCCCTTGGGCACAGTGAGGGTCCTGGACTCGCCTCCCGCTGCCGCGGTCAGCACTTCAGGGGACTTCCCAGGGGTCCTGCCGCCCTGAGCCCGAGCCTGGGCCCTGCTGGTGACAGTCCAGGTGACAGAGCGCCCCACACAAATGCGCACGGCTTGTCACCGCATCACACGGAAATCACAGTTTCCCCCTCCTCCTCTGTGCCCCACCAGAGCCCCCACGGCAGCGTTTAACTACGGGGATTACTGCACATCTGTCCGGGACTGCGGGAGCTGCGGCGGGACGGGCACCCAGGGCCCAGGCCCTCCCACACCCCAGGAACGGCAGGACACTGCATCCATCCAGCGGCGGAGGGGGGACCTGACGTGTTCTGAGACCCTCCCGCCCTGGAGTCCCCAGGCATCGTGGCCCAGCACGGTGCCCTTCCGAAGGATAAGGTTAAGGAGGGTGGACAGCCACGCCTGGCAGCCGTGCTCCAGCCCCAGGGCCCTCTGGATTCCACGCTGAGGTGGGATACTCAGTTGGGGTCCAACGCGCGGCAGAGGTTCCACACCGCCAGGGCACCGGGGCTCTGTGATGGTGCTTCGCAGCGGCTGTGCGGCCGTCTTAAAGTGCAGGTGTGTGCAGTATCTCCCCTGAGGCTAAAAAGTCAAGTGTCCGCGTCAAAGCCTTGGGAGAGCATCGGCGGGGCAGCTCAGAGCAAGAGCCCCGAGGTCCAGGGGACGGCTGGGCCACTCATCAGTCTCAGGGCCTGGGACCCAGGGGGCAGGGCTGGCAGGGCAGCAAGAGGCCAGGAAGGAGGTGCCCACAGCCTGTCCTCATCTCTGAGGCCTGTCCCCTTTCTCAGTCTGCAGGGCACAGAATTTGCTCTGGGATCTGACGTTCCAATCTGACTCACGGTTCCCATGACCCCAAACCATTGCGAGACGCGTGTGCCCCCAAGCAGGAAGGTCTCCCTGCCTTCCCGTGGCCGAACCGAAGGACACCGCACCCGCGTTCCTTGCCTTCTCGCAGCCGTTCGCTCTTCCCCGTGCAGGCCTCCCGGCAGAGAGCCTGGCAAGGCCGGTGCTGGCGCGGTCCAGAGTCCCCGCCCCGCACACAGGATGCCGCCTCAGTTGCTCCCGCTCGCCCCTCGGTCGCCCCCCAAGTCAGATACGTCCTTGTCTTCCTTTCCCATCCAACGTGGGTCAAGGGGACAGGGCAGCTCCCTGGCCAGGACTCCTCTCCCGGCACAGGAGGCGCATGGCCTGGACCCCACCCACAGGGTGAGCCAGCCGGTGCACGCCGCACCGCCATGCCGGCCTGGCCCCTCGCCCTGCCTGCGGCCCTGGGCGCCCACACCGAGCCAGGCCTTCCCAGACCGCGAGCATCCACGCGGCAGAATCCCCACCGCCCATGTAGCAGCGAAATATTGTAAGACTCCTAACTCCCCCATCTGTGTTTTGCCTCCCAGGAGGGAAAATAGTCTTCGCAGACACCCCGTCTCTGCCAGGCAGACTCTAACCTCACTGGCAGCCGCTCGCTTGTTTCCCCAAGCAGACAGCTCCAGGACCAAAAAAGCGTTCCGTCTGCGACACGCTAGGGAGGGAACCAGCCAGCAGCTCGTCCTGGAAGCCCCGGCTGGGAGCCTGTGGGCGGCTGGCCGCGCAGAAGCCAGCCCCCGCCCGAGGCCGCGTTGGTCCTCCTCTCACTACAGGCTCCCCCACCACCAGGGGCGTGGAAAACACCGCCACGGTGTGAAATCGACACTTCCCAACTCGGATAAAAGGGGTGAAGAAGGGAAACGTCCCGCCCTGTCTCTACAGACATTTTCTCCTACAAGAGTCCGCGAGGCGGCGGCACCGCGGTACCGTGGCACCCAGAGCCTCCCGGTCCGCTGGGCGGTCTTCCCCGCGTTTCTCCTGGCCCCTCCCACCGGAACCCTGCCCCTGGGCAACTGCTAATAAACCAAACCGGAGGACACCTGCGGGAGCCTAATTGCTAGGGACCTTTATGGACTGGCCTTGATGTCTATCTGGGACTCTCAACAGCCCAGATTTAAATGTTTCATTTTATTTTTAACTTCGCCTTCTCCACACTTCAGCAGTGCCCGGCGAAGAGGTACGTATGGTTTCACTATCAGAGAGAATCATGGTGCAGAATAATTTATGACTTCAGCTCGGGCTTTCAGAAAAGCTATTTCAAATCTCCACTTTGATTTGGTTGTATCAAAACTACTCAAAATAACACCGGCACTTTCTTGGAACCAGAATATGTTAGCGGCACCTCGGGCCTAGGACCTGAAGCCTCTTACTGATCCCAGCAAAAAACTTGAGAAAAATTAAGAAGGTAGCATTTTTCCACGATTCCTTTGTTCCCTTCCCACCCACAGCAATGCCTCCCAGGCAAAGGTCCTGCCCCGCCCTGGCCCAGAGCTCCCGGGGAGGCTCAAGCCCCCGGGGGAGGAGAAGGCGGGGCACTGTTGGGTTGGAATTTGTGGTAGGTCCCTGTGACAAACCAGGAAGCCCAGGGGTGCGTCCAGGGCAACGAGTTCTAACATCGGAAGACTTACCTTAGCAGGTGGACTGCATGCTGTCTTAAGGAGTGTCAGTCTGGTGACAGAGAGCCCAGGCAGGAAGCAGCTGGTCCAGGCACTGACAGATTGCCAGACGGGCGTCCCGGGGTCCCTATCACAAAAGAAAATATAGAAAGAAACGATGTAAAGGGAAATGTAACAAATTCACGAAATCACAGCAATACGCGGAGGTCAAGGAAATTCAACGGAAAAGGTTAAAGATGAAATCAAAGCTGGTGTGTGCGAGTGAAAATCTATCCCCACGCAAGGCCATGGGTGATGTGCCGCAGACAAGAAGCTAAATACTGCCTAGCACTGGGATCTTTCATTTTCATCAGATCAATAAAAGCTTATATTTATCAGGATTCCAAGCGGCTGCCACTTCTGACAACCTCCACTTTATTTTCTCCCTCCTTGTGCTGTACCGGGGCAAAAAGGAGAGGGGAAGCGGCTTTTAATGCTATTTACACCTGAAGACACAATTCCATTAAGAGGTCCTGTTTTGTTAAAGAAGCAGGGATTGATATGATTATATTGGCAGGAGCGGGAGGCCCCTTTGTTCTTCCCGCCGTGCTCTCTCCTTCGCAGTCCAGACCCAGCGCGGAGATATCCTGACACCAAGTCCGAGCAGGACCACTTTTTCTTTTCTTTTCTTTTTTCTTTTCTTTTTTTTTTTTTTGGTTCGAACTTACCATTTGCAAAGGGAGAAGAGGCTCTGTGCTGAAACAGTTACCACTCTAATCATCTGTGCAACAATATTTGCTATCAGGCATTCTAAATAGATTATCACCAGTCCATCTGTGTCGTTATTGATTTATAAAGCCGTAAGCGGCTTCGAATGGAAGCGTCCCCACCGAAGGGTTTCTGGTATAAATCAGAGCCCTGCTCAAATATAGCAGCCATCACTCCGGCGCTGTTCTTAAAAATCATCCCGGGAAGGAGAAAGTGATAAATTGCTTATAACATACCGATCCAAACTGATATGCAAATCTTGTTTTTTAAATATATTACTTGAGTAAAAAGAGGCGTCATTAACATATGAATGCCGCATGCAAATGACGGTGACAGCAGATGTTGGTGCATGTAATTGACCTATATGTGAATTGCATCAGAACCCTTAACTCTATTAACTCACTACCCAGTAGCTAGATATCGTCCAAAAAGTACATTCTTTGAAACCATATCCTGGGAGCAGAGCCGGCCGGGTCCGGAGGACCCTGAAACAAGGTCACTGTCATGAGGATTTTGCTGTCTTCTGCATTCCCCTGCTTACGGATGACATCATCACGGGGCCGTGTAAATCGATCACTTAATAGCATTTAGAAAATACTGCAGTGGGGAACAGGTTAGAAAAAAATGGCCCAGTTTTATTCTTTTTCTTGGCAGAAATGTCATACCTCTTAAACGGAGGGTTTGTGCATGAGTGCACTGGGGAACACACAGATGCCATTTTATTCCCCGTCTTTATTTTTCCACTTCTTCTCAGAATGACATTAAATTGTATTAAATAGCCTTTTGTCCACAGGGCACGGACCACCCCGCATATGATAATGTATTAATGCCCCACGTTCCAGCCGCTGAGCCGAAACATTCTGAGACTTGGAGGATGCGTGTGAAGCCCTATTGTGTGTACAGCCCGCTAACGACGTGACGCACACTAATAGAAACATACCTAATAAATTACTGCTTTCAGGTCTAGCAAGCTGACATTTCTCTGCAAGGGACAATTTTATATTTGTGGCACAGAACAAAATTGCTTCATATGAAGCCACTGTGGATTAGCATAAAAATTAACACTTAAATTCCGGCTTATTTTCCACCCTCTCCTCCTGCCACAACAATCAATTCCTCTTATAAATCTGATTAGATTTTATGATGCTTATTATTCAGAGCATGTCTCAACACAGCATTCACAGGCTTGAAGACTATTTGTTTAAATAGAAAAAAGAAGCAGATAAATCTATAGGTATTTTTTATTACCCCATTCCCCACCAGTTTCTTGCTCATATTGTAACATCAGTAATTGATTGCACACATTAATTAACATGTAAGGTAGAAATTCTGCATTATGCATGATTTATTTCCTATCTGGTGAGGAGGTTTGTCTGCTGCCCTTGTGTTTCTAGGACACTAGGCTCGATCCCGGTCCAGACATAAATGCCAATGCTCACTCCCCCTGAAAGTTATTAATGTCAGATATGAAATGAGATTTTTGATTTCACCTGCTTACTAATCCACAAAAGCTGTTTTGAGTGATGCGGGCTTAAACGTCGAAATTTGAAATGATATATTGCTATATCTGATAACATGCAAATATGTTCATTAGACGTAATTCAGCAGGAGAGAACAGCAACTCTTACAACGAGTCCAGGTCAAAGATGGTCGTTAATTAAACAAGTCGTGAAAAATGGCATTGGGGGGGACTGTCCGCAGACCCCCAGGCTTTGGAGTGACCTGTGGTAGCCAGTGCCCCGCGCCTTCCACGACGGCGGAAGGCGGGTGGGGGGGCCGACTCCCTGAGCACACCACATACTCCGAAGCGAGGCACAGTGTCCTGTCCCCAGAGCAGGGCCTCAGACTGGCCACACACTCTTCGGTTTTAATGGGAACACACGCTACTTCTCCATTTGGACATGACATTTCCCTTTCTGTCTTGGTGGCTTCGAGTGATTTATATGGTGGGTTCCTTCACAAATAAACCAGAAAGGAAATTAATGTCGTACCCGCCACACTGTTGGCTGCCCTGGGTGTTTACGGTTGTGTACTTCCAATCACGTAAAGCAACAACCAAGGGGCGCTGCGGCGGTGGGGGTGGGGCTGGCCAGGGGGCTGGGGGACGAGCACGCTGGGGCACCCCGCATGCCTGCGTGTCTTCCTGATCTCGTGGTCCTTCTCAAGTGCACGCTTCAGTCACCTGGGGAGCCGGGGCACAGCGAGAACTCTTGGGATTGGCTGAGAGTTGACACTCCACGAGGTGGGTGGAGCTCCGATACACGGGGAAGCAGGCTACCGAGGGTTCCTTGGGGGGAGGTGGGTGCCTTGCGGGCTGCCTACAGTGTAAAGTGGGGCAGGAGTAGCGTCCGATGGCCACCAGGCCGCCTCCACGGAGTGGTCACGGCTGGACTCTGGAGCCGATGGGTGCAGCACAGCCTGTGAGAGTGGAGACCACGTGGCTGGGCTCTACTGTGGAAGGGGCCCTTACAGCCAGACACGTTTTAAACAGAGTCTTACAGCTGGAAGGGCACAGGGGTGCGCCTGGAGTCCTGCCCTGGAAGGAAGGTCGACTGTCAGGCAAACTGCCGTCTCTGTAAGCCGAAAGAGGGTCACGCGGTAGCCCTGCAGCCTCATCCCTGACACCAGCTCCGAGCTAGATGTGCAGTGGTCTCTAATCGACGCGCGTGGTGCGGAGCTGGCCCTTCCTGAAGTACTTCCTGTCCGGAGCTAATGCGGCTTCGTCGCCAGCCTGGCTGCGGTTGATGCCGCCGCCGCCGCGGTGGACACCCCGCCTCATCAGGGACAGGGTGGCACGGAGTCCCACCTGCTTTCACACGCAGGGCTTCAGTGGGGCAACCTGCCCCCCAGCACTGCCCACCTGTCCGTCAGGGTCAGTGCGACAACAGCCAAACGGGAGAAACTCTTCAGCGGGGAAAGAGAAGGAGACACCGTTCTGAGTGACCCTTGCTGGTTTTTTATTCCTGCCATGCCCGTCACGGCATCCCCTGCCCACACCACGGCAGCCCCTCATGTGTCACCACGGCCGACGGCCCCGCCTTCCCGCCCTGCCGCCCTGGCCCCGCCCTCGACGTCTACTGCTTCCCAGGGAGCAGCCCAAGAACAGATCAGGGTCACGAGACTTGCTGAGGAGGCCTGGGGGACCCCGTGAGCTCCCAGGCAGCAGGGAAGACCAGGGCGGGGAGGCCTCAAGGCACGGGCCCACGGTGACACTGGGATCCCTCGGTGGCAGCAGGTGGGTTTGGCCCGCACCTCCCACAGGCCGGCAGTTGTCCCTCAGGGACCCTGGCCCTTTCTGTCCACCGTCACGTGTCTACACCCAGCGATGACACTGGAGTTGGCCTGGTCATGGTCATGGTCCAACCCCTCCACCTTTCTCCAGCAGCTTCTGTCAATTTCCAAGTGTTTTGCTCGCAAACGAATGAAATAAATGAAGGAAATAACAGATGAACAAGCGGACCCATAGAAGAGGACCCGGACGGACGCACAAAGGCTTGTGCGAAAGGATGAGTGAACGGAGCGGGTGCTGATCGAACTAGTTAAAAAAGTAACAAATTCACGAATCCACGCGGAGATGCACGACTGCTAGGCAAATGAAAACGGCACCCTGTGAATGAACGGAGGACTATCACTGGCAACTTTTCAATGAATGAGGATACACCTGGCCTACAGTGTGCCCACCTGCTGGGCTGAAGTAAGGTGTAAGAGAAGAAACAGTAAAGCATCGATTATTGTCCAGTGCTTGGTCACCCACGCTCAGCTCCCCTCCTGCGTCTCAGAGGGCACAGGCTCCTAGAGATCCCCACAGGGCAGCCGGCAGCATCCTGCCCAAACACTCGCCCGCACAGGAGCGGGCGGGCCAGTGCTCCCGCCTCCCGCCGGAGCCTCCCGGACGAGAGGGCTCAGACACCTGGCTTTGCTGCAGCCCGGCCTCAGCTGCACATGGATGGGCCCTCCCTGGCGGGCGGGAGTCAAGGCCATCGGCCACACAGATCCTAAACTAGACCCCAGGAAGCTCCAGCTCTGATACTGAGAACGCCTGTCGTGTCCGAGTGGTCCGCCACTTCTCCTCTTTCAGAATGGAGGTCCTGTATCTGGCGGAGCTCAGCTCCGGGGCTGGGGCCCCGTCCCCACTTGACCACGAGCCACCATCACCCGACACCTCTGAGCCGTTGTGTCCTGTGGGCTCTGGGTCCCCTGCCATGGACAGCTTCCTCCCAGGCGGACGTCCAGCTCCACCAGACGTGCCGGTGGCCAGGCCGCCTGAAGAGGGGTCTGGACATACGAACCCTCTCGACTCCTTTCAAGTGTGTCTTCTGCCTCTTCTATCAGCCCCCACCACCGACCTGTCTCCGTCCAGGGCATCTTCTGTGTGCAATGACACCCAGACTCAGCCGTTGTGATTCTTTCCTCTTCTCTGGAACTTGGTTTCCCAGCTCCAGAACCAGGAACGTGGTCTAGCTCCGCGGTGTTTTCAGTGCTTTTTAGCACCTCTTTCCCCAAGGATAAAGGCACGGCCTCTGCGCCAAAGCTGCAGAGGGGAGCTCTGAGCCCTCCCTTCTCTCGGCTCCCAGTGGATCCCCTGGCAACCCCTGGGGCCCCAAGGAAGCCAGTTTGAGAACCACTGGCTTGTGGCCGAGAGGGCCAAGCCTAGACACCTAAGTAGTCCGCACGGCCGTCTGCCAATCCCAGGACAGCCATCACCACCTGGTCAGCCTGGTGCCCCCAGGTCGACAGAACTAGACAGATGCCATCGCACGTGGGCCATCTTCCCTGTGAGTCCCCCACTTTCCTGCCGCAGCCCTGCCATCGATTCCAAGCCGGAGGCCGGACCCCTTCGAGGCAGGCGGACCCGGGCTCAGCAGTGACCCCCCCAAGGAAGACCACGCTGCCCGCACCTCTGGCCGCTGGAGGTGGGTGAGAAGGGCCGTCTTAGACGCAGGTCAGGAGGAGTGAGAGCTCAGGCTCTCCCATAAACAAAGGGCCGGGAGGCGGCGCTAGAGAGTGTCGCCCGCGAGACAGGCGAAGGCTCATCTGCACTGCCTCCGCTTCCCGTTGGTTCCCCCTGAACGGGGCTGGGGACCCTGAGGCCCGCGCGTCAGGCGCATGCGTTGAAGGCACCCGCAGCTTATCGCTGCACCTGTTTACAACTGGGCCGTTAGCTGGTGACGACTCTTCTTGAAATGGACCCTCAAATTTCCTTAAATCAATGTGGTTCAAATAGAAATCATATAACAAAGCCTTAAATAAAAGCTGGTATTTATTCTCCCATCTAAGTGGGTGAGATCGACACCTAACTGTTTCAGAGAGAAGGCGGCTCGGCCATGCTGAATCTGAAGGCGCCTCAGAGCATGGGCGGGTGGCGGGCGGCGTGCGCCGGCTCCGGGGGCGTGGCCTGGGCGGAGCCCTCCCCCCACGTCTGCCTGTGGACCCGAGCCCTGAGCCACCTGTCCGAGGCCCAGTATCCCCACCAGGAAAATGGGGAGGACGGTAGTACCTACCCTACAAGGTTGTCGCAAGAATCAATTAAATTAAGTGAGTGCATTAATTAATGATTAATTGAGTGAGCTCGTTAATTAATGATTAATTAGTTGGATGAGATAGCATGCCTAGCACATAGCTGTTGCTGTTGTTTCTATGTGAAGAGATAAGCCAGCTGGAGGAACATTCTAGAGCTGGCCATCTACTCTGTGTCTCTCTCAGGACGGGGGCTGAACTAGACAAGCAGAGTGACCCCGGGTCAAGGTCACGGGCGAAACGCTGGTAGCCTGGCCCTTGCCCAGCTCTGCGCCCTGCCCGATGTCTTCCCATCAAGCCTCAACTCTCCCACTTATCCTACGTACCAAAAGGATTGAACCCTGGGGTCTCCCAATGACCTCCCGGCCACGGGGAACTTGGATCCTTGAGGCCACCCGACGCCCAGTCCAAGCAAACACATGGTCCCAAAGAGGGACTCGCTCAGCACGCAGCTTCCGGAGCATGGCAGCACTGGCACGGGGGGAGACTCAAGCGCCCACAACCCTGAGACAGGAGGCACAGTGCTTGCACAAAGGGGGGAACGGAGACGGTGGGCCGGGTGCCCAGGAGGGTGGCATCTGGGGCGGGCCACAATCATGTTCGAGTGCCACAGATGGGGTGGGCCCAGGGTTGCTCTCAGCACTCACCCCCAGCCCGGCCGTGGCTCCCGTCCCCCACCCCGTGGCCCGCACTCACAACCACCGTCACCTCCACACGTTACCTGGAAAAGAACTGAAACGGCGTCAGTTTATTTGCTGTACCCGGGGGTGACCAGTCTCCTGGCCCCTCGCCCAGGTCACGCCCAGCGTCTGGCAGGTGAGGTGCTCTCGGGGGCGGGGGCGCGCTTCCCTCCTCGCGCGGAGTGGCAGGGTCTCGCCGAGCTCAGGGCCCGTCTCCTAGAGCCTCTACCACAGGGCCCACCCAAAGGCGCTGACCTGAGCCTCAGGTGCAACAGGAAAGGCGCCCCCTCTGGGGGCCGGTGGAAACACTGGCCTTCTGCGCGCAAGAGCTCACGTGCACACTGGATTTTAAACCCGTGGCCCGGAGACCCCTCTGTGCATGCCACCACCCCCCACCCTGTCTCCAGATGGGCACCGGCCTCCCTGCAGGCCCCCAGGAAGGAGGAGGCACCCCAGGCCCAGCCCCCAGCACTTGGGGCGGGGGACCGAGAAGCTCAGGGGCCTCGGTCCCTGGAGCTGGGGTGGGTGTCACGGGGAGATGCTCCCACCCCAGGAATCACTAGGTGCGGTTTCTGGACAAACACCACACACACACACACACACACAGAGTGGTCTGATCTGCAGCCATAAACACGCGCTCTCTAAAACAGGTGGTGTTGAGTCTCAGGCGCAAAGTGAGGGTGTGAGGACGCGGCATGTTTAGAGAGCACTGGACCCCGGGGCTCGCAAGCCCTTTTCCCAGAAACATCCATGGGAAAGGCTGTTTCTTAGGAGAGGGCACTTGTCTTGCCCCCCGACGAGCTGAAGCGACGCCACCATAGAAGGGCTTACCCAGGCCCCCCCCCGCCCCCGGACCCAGGGACCATGACTTCCCTTCCGCGGGCGGCCTAACCCCAGCAGAGGTGGAAGCACGACCTCCCCAAAACCCAAATCAGCTGTGCAGGTGTTTACTCCTCTATGATCTTTATTAAAACAAACAGGCTAAGAGCACAACAAAAGACAGTTTTTCTCATTTCTTTCTATTGTTCTGCTTGGCAACTTTATTGCACATTAGTTCAAAATAAGCTGCCAATAAAGTTGGGTAAAATTAAACTCGAGCCGGAGTTTTCTCCTCAATAATTTTTGTCAGGGTGTTTTTATTTTCATAAGGATCTGAAACGTGGCATTACCTGAGGGGCAGAATTTCACGGTCTCCGTAGTTACAACTTAACTCCTGACTTGGTGCATTCCACCCTCAGTTCTTTTAAAATGGGCCTGGGTTTTCTGTTGGCTTTGCACTGAGGAGGTCTTTGTAGCGGGACGTCTCTTCCGGTACAAAAGGCGCAACATAAAGCCAGAATTGTCTCTACTGTAATTAGGCTGGGAAAACGATGTGATTTCTAATTTAGCAGAACCTCCGCACACCGCATAATCCACAACCTAAAGTCAACATTTGCTGGGATGGATGATTTCAGGGAAGTGTGGCTTTTTTTTTTTTAAGATAGCATTCGTGAATAGGCCAAAATGATTCAATTTAAGATAGCAAAAAAATAAACATCTTGGAGTAAAAATAATACGCTCTAGTAATTTGATTATAGTGAAAATCAAACACTGTGGGTTGTAAGCAAACAATAGGAATTTTTACGCAACTAAACATTTTTCTGGCTCTCTGACTGTGAGTTATACATCGAAAAGGATAAATTTAATCCCATCGCCAGTAGATCGATTGCAGGTAGAAGAGATAAAACCGGAATAAATCATCCTATCTCTGCACTGGAAGCAAACAGCAGACAGAAGGGAAGTTCAAACTTAAACTGAAGTCTGTCTCCAGGAGTTGAGAGGACAGTTCGCGGTGGAGAAGTTCACTGCACACACAAAGGCATCTGATCCAAATATGCTAATGATTTTTATTGGTCAAATCTTAAAAGTGAGGTTTATTTTTATGAGTATGCATTAATTAACCCCGCATGTGCTATCTTTCAGGCTATCTTGCCAGGACTTTCATTTAAACATGTTTATTGTGAAATGTTTGCGTTCTCCGCATTTGTGGCCCACACACAGCTTATTTCATACTTGCCTTCCGAGCACTTAGAAAAGTTAAAAGGAGTTATTGTTTTTGATTAATGCCATTTTGGGGCAGCTTTAAAAAAAAAAAAAAAGAAAAAGGAGTTCCAACTCCTTGCTCTGCATAAATTCTTTGACATTAAAAAAAAAAAAAAGTCTGCACAGAGAGGGGCGGGGCCCCGGCCGACTGGAGTGGCCGCCAAACCTGAAGCCCAGCTAACGTGCGGCTCGGCGGGGAGCCGTGCGGAGTGGCGACGGCCGGGCCCACAGCTGCCGGCCACCGAGGGGCACCGCGGGCCGGGGTGCCGTGCAGATGGGAGTCCTAAGGCCCTGCCTGTCATCTTTTGATTAAGAAAAGGAAATGATTTCACCAAGAAGATATTCCCTCTTGTGTTGTTTTGTTTTAACTGAGTTTGTACTTTCCACCGAACTGGACATATTTATTGAGACTCATAAGTTACTCTGCGATTACCAACATCACTGAATCTCAACAAACTATTTTTTTCTTGCCAATTATCTAAATATCATAACTATAAAATAGCTTAAGACATTCTCCATACTGTAAACATCTTCGCTACAAAGCTTCGAGTGTAAACAGTGCAAGGCATCAGAATGGTTTTAAGCGATGTTATAAAAACTGCTCTTAAAAACTAAACAAAAATGTAAAGCTTCCATCTGCTTTATGATTTTTCCACCGCCGAACGGCTGCTGAGTGCCAGCTCACTGAACCGTGGCTTGCTAAAGAGATGGCTGGGGTCACAGACTGCAAAAACAAAGACCGCGTCTTTAATGCTGGGGTGGGTTTTTTTTTTCCCGAGTCTTCCTGACACGGGCTGGAAGCGAAGGGAGGGCATGGGGCGGCGGGGACCGGGGTGCACAGGCCTGCTGCAGCAGGAGCCCCCTCCGAGCCCCGCGCGGGGTGGAGCACGTCGCTGCGCGGTCACCGGAGGTCCCCTGGCGATTGTGTGTCTTCGGCCTCGACGTGTTCTTCCTCCCTCACGGAATTTTCTTTGGGGCCTTGCATGCACCCACTCAAAACAGGCGGCACATGGAGGAAAGGCATTCGGCCTAATTTTGTGCACACAGATAGGTCTGAGACCACAGTCGTTTAAGAAACCGCATTCCTCTCTGCTCAGAGCCCCAGCCAGCGGTGCACAGGGGCCCGAGCAGGTGGAAAGACCCTCAAACACACAGGAAAACCGTCCTCCACCGGGAAGGTCTGTCCAGATACAGTGGCATGGTGAGGCAGAGCAGAGCCCAGGCCGGGCCGCAGGCTCCTCGGGGTGGCGGGCGGGGGCGCGCCTGCTGCCCCAGGTACAGCCTCGGGGCCCTCCTGAAACCTGTCGTCTGGTTCCCTGAGGCCACTGCTGAGGAATTACAGCCAGTATGACCTCTGGGCACGGGCTTCCAGGCCGGCTCCCCCAGAGGTGGGGCCGCTGGGGCTGGGGCTGCTCAGAGTGCGGGGGACACTGCTCGTCGACCGCCAGCCAGGTCTGAGTGGGTCCCCACACGCCCCTCTGGAGAGCAGACACTCCTGGGCTGGGGCAGAGGTGGGCGCTGGCCTGCCTTCCCCGGGTGGCCTCTTCGCATAGGGTCGCCCAGCTGGCTGCAGTGTGGCCCCAAGGAGGGGTCACACACCGGTATCTGGGGGAGGAGGGGGACACTTAGGGCCAGAGACGCTGGGGGAGTCACGCTGACTGCAGAGGCAGCGCCAGGGGCCCACCTCGGGCGTGCAGCCACCCTCTGTCTCCCTCCCCAGCTGCCCCTATGCCAGGGCTGCGGGCCACCCCTGCCTTTACCCTGGGGCAGAGGCCTCACAAGGCCACCCCCCCGGAAGGACGGTGCTCAGCTCAAGATGGAGGTGCCCACCTCTGTGAGTGGCTCCACAGGTCAGAGCAGGGGCCCCACTGTGGGCAAGGGGCCTACAGAATTCCTGGGAAGGCCGGCCCGGAGTGTGGGAGGCCCTGAGGGGGCCGTGGGGAGGGTGCCGCCCCTGCCCACTCTGCTGACGCATCCACGCTGCCCAGTGCACCTCAGTCTGCACCACGCCCACCAGACGAGTGATGTGGAGAGAGACGGCTCAGGTGGGGCTTCAAGGGCCCAACCCAGGCCTCAGGCCCTGCCCCGTGGCCCGTGGCCCCGGAGGGCACCCAGACCGCGGGCCCCACGGGCTCTTCGACGCTGGCACGATCCAAGCACATTCCAAATTTAAATCTGGGACACTCTCCCCTCTTTTTGCTGCTGCAGGACACGGGGGAGGCATCTCCCTGGAAAAGGCTGTCAGTCCACAGAGGAGGTGGCACCCGCGGGTCTCCAGCGGGTGCCAGCGTCAGAGCCGCGCACCAGCCGGGGGGGGGTCTCCTCTGGGGAAACGAGGGCTCTCCGAGGTCAGCTCACGTGCCCCAGGTCACACGGAGGCGACAGTAACAAAGCTGCAGTCACGGCACCAAACCACCAGCACTAACACGCACGAGCACGCGCACCGGGCTCACCATGGGCCGGGCCACGTGGAGGTCCTCACAGCTGCCCTGAGCAAGGCTAGCAGAGCTGTCCCCCAACAGAAATGAGGAAACTGAGGCACAGAAGCTCTAGTAACGTGACCCAACTGGGACCCAATCCCAGGCCGGCTGGTTCCGTCCTCTTAGCTCCAAGTCCTCACCGTCACCACCGACATCACCAGTAGAGCGGCTGTCACTTGCTGACCTCCTTCAGGGAGCCCGGCCTGGCACCGCACGCTCTAAATGTCACGTGTTATTGCATTTAATTTCTATTATTGCCTTCATTCCTGCAGACAGAGAGCAGAAAACAGGCTCAGGGAGGCCAGGCAGGTCCTGGAGATCGCGCAGGGAACAGAGCAGAGCCCCGAGAGCCCCCCGCCCCCCGCCCGGGGACCAGCTCACTCCGGGAGCAGACTGCACCGGCCGCCAGCCTCCGCCCGTGCCCGCGTGGGCAGTGCGATTTCAGAAGAGGAAGTGGGGCCGGCCCCGGTATGTTGTGCCCATCCAAGGCCCGGAGAGGCTGACCAGGGCTTGCAGTGGCTGCTGACCCAGGTGCTCTTCTCACTGAGGCTGACCCCGGGTCAAAACGAGGGTGTGTGCATGGCCCGGCGGAGGGAGGGGGGCCGGCCGGAGTCCATGGTTCACGCAGGCGGTGGCGGAGCTCCTACAAACACTGACCATATTTAGGAGAAGTCCAAAGGCTGGGGACGCAGCCGCTGGGCTCAGCCACCCCACTCCAGGGCCAAGCGACCTGGCTGGGCTGTCCAGCACCAGCCCTGAATGGTGTAGCCTCGAGAGCCGCAGGCGGGGGCTCGTCGGTCTCCCCTCAGGCGGCCTGAACTCAAACACCAGGACGGGGACTAACTCAGAAGGGAAGGGGGAATTTCAGGGGAGTGACAATTGGGCCGCCACAGAGACAAGCAGACACCCAGGGGACGGGCCTCCAGGAAGGCCTGGGGGTGATGGGCCCGCGGCCTGCAAAGCCCGCAGCTCCCCTCGCCTGTGCCTGTGCCGCTCGGGTACGGAAAGCAGGACCAAGGTAGCCGGGTCAGCCTGCACTTTCCTCGAACTCATCCCTAATGAAGTTTGGGGCGAGCTATTTTGAAAACAGCCCACACAGCATAACCACACGCCGTCATCGGCTGCCGTCCTCAAATGCAATTTCATTCATAATTAAATATGAAAAAGCCACCGCCTTAAAATAACATCAAGGGTCACAGCTGAACTCTCCAGAGGGGACCCTGAATTCCGGCCTCTGTTGGCCGCTCCGAGTTGGCCTCCGGCGCATCCCTGGCCCACGAGCCCACCTGCAGGCTCCTGCATACCTGGAACCATCCCCCGCCTCGCAGGCAACCCCGTGCGCCCCTCTCCCTGTCTGCCGCCGGCCGGGCCCGAGGATCCGCCGCAGTCTCTCCCACGCACCGCGGGCAGCCGAGACCCAAAGGGCCCTTCGGCACGTTATCAGCACAGTCCACCTGTGGGCATCCCGGTCCTTAGGTCCGTCACTCGTCCATCGCCCGTTTGTGCAGCAAATGCTGGTTGAGCCCCGTCTGCGTGGCACACGGATGCCCCCTGGAAAGCGCCTCCTAGAGGCACGGTCCCCCATCAGCAGGCTCTGTCTCACACCTGCCCGAGCCTAAGCCTACGTCAGACACAGAGCTCAGGGCGTGCCCACCAGCCCCTACTCCCAGCAGGGTCGCCTCCTCCCTCGTCCAACCTGCCTGCGGTGTCCTTCCTAAACCTGCACGGAGGAGCAGCCAGGCTGGTGGAGACAGTCAGAGCTGGGTGGATGTCACCCTTGAGTCCGTGGTTCTTAGTGGCTCCCGGAGGGCCCCACATGGAGCCACAAGAGGCAGCAGCTGGACAGGATGGGCGACGGAGAACAAGCTCGCCTAAGCCCAGGTGGCCAGGGAACAAGCAGGAGCATTTCAGAGGCCACCATCTGGGGGCCGTTCCAGCCAGGAGGATTCTGTCCAGGCAGGAGGCGGACGGGCAGCGATGCAGGAAGTGGCACTCACAGCCTCTCGGCCGGGGGACACCCTGGGAGGAGGTGGCCAGGCGCCGGGAAGGGGGCCAGGGTCGGTGCAGCTCAGGCGACCGGCACTCGCGGCAGGAACTCAGCCCTGGGGTGAGGCTGGGCCAGGCTGCAAAGAGGGACAGAGAGGGGACGAGCCTCCAGAAGCCCGCAGACCTCGCGGAAGCGAAGCTGCCGCATCGCCAGGCCTGGCCGCAGAGAACGGCGCCACGGGAGCCCCCACCGTCGGGGTGTGAGACGAGGTTGGGCCCCGACACGCGTTATTGTTTTACTTGGCTCCCAACAGCCCCTGAGACAGCAGCGAGGGAACCAAGGCCCCACGAGGTCTAACGACTTGGCCAATGTCAATGTCACACGGTTAATTCTGGATCCACGACCTGGCCCTGAGGCCACGCCTCCCCCTCCGCCTGGCCACGCCTGCACCGTGGCTTCCTCGCATGGCCCTCCTCCTGCACCCGGCCCCAGCCCCGGTGCGGTGGGCTCCTCGGAAGGCTGGTCACTGCGCTGAGGCCGCAGAAACAATCACAACTGTCAGGGTCCAGCTGTTGTGTGTCTACCCTCACAACCCAGCCCACCACAGTCACTACTGGCCCAGGCCCCAGCGAGGAGACAGAGGCTCAGAGGGCCACGTGGCCACCCCGTGATGGTGGAGAGGCCCCATCCTTCCCACTGTGTCGCTGGCACTGCTGAGCCTGGGCTGGGCCAAGGTGCCACTGAGCTCAGGAAACCTCTCTCCCCACCGGGAAAAGGGGACACTCACCTGGCCCATGGGAAGTGGACTGAACTCCAACCGAGGAAGCTGGGTTCCAGGGCTGGCGAGTCCATTCGTGGACTGTCACCGCTCCCTGTCCCTCCTCCAGGACCACTCAGCCTTGGGTCCCCCTGGGGCACCATTATCAATGCCCAAACCACAAGAATTAGGAATTTCCCCATAACGGAAAGAGGATGTTCTGGAACCCCAAAACTCCCTTCCCATCGGCCAGGGATCTCTTCCCCTGGCTGCTCCCAGGCTCCGGCGCAGTCACCTCAGAGGGGTGGCCACCAGCCGTGGCCACCGGGGCCCTCAGGCCAGCAGCTGGATCCCCCTCCACCACCTGCAGGGGCCTGGGTGCCGCTGCGGTTTGGGGGGATTGATCCTCGTTAAGGATTCATAGCACACCAAAGAAGTGGTGGCTTTTTTCCTTAAATCATCTTTGCAGAAAAGGAATATCAGCAAAAATAATCGCTCTTTCATATTCCACAATGAGTCTCTAACGAGGACGGCAGCCATCAGTTAAATAAACACGTCGTTAGGGTGACAAGGGTGTGACACACGGACATGGTCCACTGACTTCAGGGACATCTATGGTCAGTCCCGGGGAGTCCGGTAAGTTGGGGGGGCTTCCTGGGGCACAGCTGGGTCCCCTTTAGAGGCAGGGCTGAGGGTGTGGGCAAGGCCAGGCCAGGTCAGGTGGAAGCTCCCGGTGGGACGAGTGTTAGAGGCAGACAGGGGACACTGCCGTGGGGACCAGGCAGCCTGTAGCAGTGGGTGAGTCTGCAGGAAAGACGCAGCAGGCTCCAGGCGGAGACAGCCCCAGAGAGGAAGATGAGGAAGAGGGGCCACACCTGGACGCACGTGTCCCCCGTTCTCCTCATCGGCAGAGCCACCCCGGAGGTGGAGCCCCGTGGGAGTCCCAGACCCTCTCTGGAGTCTGTAGCCCTCTAGAGATGACAGCGGCATCTCTCCAGCCAGGGGGACAGCCCCGTGGGCCACGGAAGCTTAAACACCCACCGAGGCCTCCCTGCGTCTCAGGCGCCTCGCTGGGCTCTGGCGTTCGTGTGGCACAGGATGCACTTGGGCTTGTCCCTCTTGGGACAAAATTTATGGGACAGGGGGCCACGACAGGAGGATGATTATGGGCTGTGACCACGTGTCAGAATAAGGAAACCGATGGTGAGCAGGCGAGAGGATGGGCAACGCCTTTCTGACGGGGGACGTCTGAGCCCAGGTCTGGGGGACAAGAACAGCGGGTGTGAAGGGCTGGGAACGACAGTCCTGAAAAGGGGGCACCTGTGGGCAGCAGGACACCAGCTCAGGGTGTGACTGGTCTCTGAGAAGGGTTGGGTGCCCACAGCGAAGCGGCAGGGGGCCAGGGAGCCGGAGGGGCGCCAGGAAGGGAGGGGGCCGACGGACACAGCCTCTAAGCTGGGGGAAGAGGAGCCGGGGACAGGCCTGGGCAGGGACAGAGCAGGGGCGTCTGAGAGTGGACACACCTGTGGCGTTGGAGTCGAGGGACAGAGGGCAGGGGACTGGGACCGGGTTTCACAGGCACTGCGGGGGCTGGGCACTCCCAGGTCAAGGTGTGGCTGGGGCCGGAGGCCAAGGTCAAGTGGGAGCAGAGTTGCCACAGGCAAGAAGGTCAAGATAGTAGAGTCCAGGCTGTTGGCTGCATGACCTTGACACCCTTGGTCAATGAGTCTAGCCGGGAGACCTACAGAACCTCAAAGGGAGAAGGAGCGTGCCCCCGGGAGCACCGGCCTCAGGGCGCAGGGATGGCACAGCTCCTAGCGACAGCCGCCCTCCTGCCCTCGACAGAGAGATCCAACCACGAACGGGCAGATGGTAACACGGTCGGAGAATCACCAGTTAGAACCAACCACCCTCACGCGCTGCTGTCCCCAGTCCGTCGGGGACGCACAGGAGGAACGGGGACCTCTGGCTCTGTGTCTGAAATGCAGTCGGACACAGAGCGGAGGCTCGTCTTTGGGGAACCAGTGCGCCAGCCAGCGCACCGCTGACCCTCAGGCCGAAACCCACGCGGCTCTGGGTTTGAACTCCGCCCTGACCCCGGGCACCGCCTGGCCACCTGCGCCCACCCTGTGCCGATCCCTACGGATCCCAGGCCTCCAGGGGCTGTGTCTTGAAAGTGGGCAGGTCGTAAGCAGCCCACGGGCCCCTTCATAGATGCAGCCTCAGGGCCCGAATGTCAGTCCCGGAGCGCACCTCCCGGAAACACGGACCTGAGGCCCCAAGTGGCCATGTCACCTCTCCAAACCCCTTTGGTGGTGAAGCAAGACAGTGAACCAGAACCGATTCCCAGCTCCAAAATCAAGGGTCCTTTGAGTCCCCCAGCTTCTCTCCCAGCCGGGAAGATAGCAAGGCTCGGTCCCCGCACAATGAAGGCAAAGCAATGCCAAGCCGCCGGCCCGGTGTGCCGCGCCTTCTGACGTGATGCACTTGACGTTATCCCTCAGTGGGTACGATGCATAAAGCCCATCCCATTTCCTCCTTCACGCTCTCACCAGAAGAAGCTGCTCCAAGCTCCAAACCTGGCGAGGTTTAAATCCACAGACTGTAGGGGAATAAGGAACGGCCTTCTTAAGCTAAAAAGGCAACAGTGTCTTGCCTTGTAAGTACCTACTGTTCTCATCGGATACAGTGCATTCAGAGTCTCTGTTGAGATGATCCAATATGAGTTCCTTTTAAAATTCATGCACCAAATACAACAGAGAACGCTAAAGGCGGTGACTTTTATGATCAATAAAGCCCATTTACTCTTAAAAAATAAAATAAAATACCCCAGCTTGTACCCACAAGACCCAAGTGCAAGGCCCTGCCCGCACCAGAGTGGGTTTCCACCCAGGTCTGTTCGAGCTGCTTCTCCCCAGAGGGCCTTGCACTGAAGTCTGCGGGTCACAAACGCACACGCGCTCAGGCTCAGTGCATCGGCACTTAACACGTAGGGACCACGATAATGTGCGGGGCCGGGACACAGCTCAGTATCTGCCCGGCAAGGAGAAATCGGTGTCGGTGCTGGCGGGGCTGGGAGCGGTCATAGCGACAGAGCCAAAGGAGTCTTCGCTGGGCGCCCACTGAACACCAGGCACGAGAGGAAGGACTGGCCAGCGCAGCATCTCATGGAAGTCACGAGATTATAAGATAGCCACAGAGACATATTATTCTGCAAGATTTTAGTCCATTCTGCTCAATCCATATTTTTCAAAAATCAAGTAGCAGAGTTCAGTAACACCTGGCTCCATTTTTATTTTTCTTCTGAAGAGTGGCAGAGAGTGTCTCCCCCCAGCGCAGTGCGTTCTGCCCGGGAGCTAGCTATCTTGCCATGACGGTACCTCTCCGTTTCTAGAAAGTGCGGGTTTTCCCGGAACTGCAGGCCTGACCCTCAGACCCCTGGAGGCCCTGAGCAGTCAAGCATGCAGCAGCAGACACAGCCGGGGACACAGTGAGAAACTTCCGCCCACACCTTCCGGGGCCTCCCCGGGCGCATCCAAAGCGCGGCCCCGCCAGCACGCTGCAGGGTCTCGCGTGCGGTGTTCTCGTCAACAGAACTGAACCACCTCCTTCCCAGCTGACTTCCCGTGGCCGTCGGCCGCCCCTAACAGAGCGGAACTCCACTGGCACTACTGCCTTCGGGTTTCTGTCCAGAAACACGCATTCGGCTGAACGGGTTTGAAATAGATCCCTCCCCACCTCCAGTCCCTGCCCCGCCTGCAAAATTCCACCGAAGCATATTTTTACTCCAAAGGGCAAAGCTGGCCTAGGGTTATGCGTCTTTTCTGCGCGAAGGATACATTTTCAGCTAGCAGGGCCGCATTCCTGGGATGCGGACGTCTCCCCTGCAAGCCGGCGGCCGTCCCCTTGGACTTCGCTGAACAAAGCTCTGTTCTGCGGCCCTGGGCTCATGCGGCCCCCGCGCTCGGCTCAGGGTGGCGAAGGACAGGTGTGTGTCTGCGAGGGACCCAGGCCGGGCCCTGCGCCCGCCCCCCGCCCCCGCTGAGGTGCCTCTCCAAGAGCTGCCGCCTTCCTGTGAGATGCCGACGCGGAAGGGGGCCAGGGAATCAGGCCCTTTCTCCTAAGACCCAAAGCGAACGCCTCCTCAGGGCGGCTCTAGTGCCCACTTCCCACTCTGACGATGCCCGGTGCAGGGGCGGGGTCGCAGGACTGGAAGAACATGATGGCTGCTGAAAACCCTCGATAGTCTATCATTTGAAAAGGTCACCCAACTAGATCCAAAGGACGCCAAGCACCTGGTGATGCTGGCGTCCAGAGCGGCGGGGAAATCCAAAAGAAAGCGCTCCACGCCTCTGGCCACGCAGGGGCCTTCCCGAGACAGGCACTCCGGTCCCCGTCGGCATGCACGGGGTCTGGCCAGGATCTCCGCCCTATCTGGCGGAATCGGCAGATGAGACCTCCATCTGACCCACACGTGCGGTACAAAGAAAGACTTGCTTTGCAAAATGGGTCCACGGAACCCGGGCCCTGCGCTGAGGCTGCACAAGCAAAGCCTCGCCGTGCCCGGGGTGAGCCACTACGAAGGGCGGGGCCCGTTGCTCCAGGCACGCCGCACACATCGCTGCACTTCCTCTGCTTGACCCCGCCAAGGGGGTCCCACGCCACCCTCACTGAGTGACGAGGGACCGGCCCCCAGAGGTCGGCCTGCGCGCGCCAGCCACAGGGGCTCAAGAAGCTGGGCCGCCCTGCCTGCCCGCGTCACTGAGCACGAGCTGCCGGGCTGACTGTGACTCTGCCCTCCACGCTGGGAAGGTCACTGGGTAGTATAGACCTGTCCCCCACCCTCACGAGTCATGACGGCCCTAAATCCCCCCTTCAGAGACGAGGCCAGAGGCTGGGAGGCGCAACGTGGTCCAAGAAGCCCCGAAAGCAAGCCCACCTCATGGAGGGGCACTTAGAGGTGGACACAAAGGAACCCCAACTCACGAAAGCCGCCCCTCCGAAGGTGGCCGGCACCGCATGCAGGTCTGGCTTCCCGGCAGAGCCTGCAGGGAGGGTGGGAGTGATTACGGCACGCAGATGTCACGTGATTCTTGTCACTGATCTTTTCACGTGCAGAGCTGGGCTCATGTGTCTCCAATTCAAAATTCCAAATGGAAGACTTATGTGGATATAATTATAAGTGAAAATCAAACACAGGCCTGGAAAACACCCCACTTTCCTCAAAGTAAGTGCATGAGGGGCAGACCCTGGACCCCCCGAGGAGCTCGGGAGGGGCCGGGCTGCCCTGGGCCCTGGCCAGGCCGGGCTCAGGCCTCGAGGCATACGGTCACCCCAAGTCTGGGGGGACCCCAAGGGCCCGTGCTCCAGCCCCAGGACTGAAGCCAGGGGACACGCGCCCCTCCTGCATTAACTTCAACAGTAACGCAACCTTGAACAAAAGGCAGCCAATGAGCAGGAGACTCAACTGCATAAGGAAAGAAAGGTTTAAAAACAAAAAAGTTTCCCAGTTTAAAAAAAGATGTGTCTTCCAAGGGCTGGGGAAGCAGCAGAACCCTCCACCCAGGTGTGCCAGAGATGGCGGTCCCTGTCTGTCGCCTGGTCGCCATTGCACACTTGGGTAGCATCTCTCACCCCTTGCCTCTCTTCTCAGACAGTTGTCAGTGACCAAATTTGAGGGGATTCCCTAGAAGAAGCCAAAGGGATGGCCAGGCTCTCTTGAGGAGGCATGTGCCAGAGCCAAAGGAGACGCCAGCCGGCCCCAAGCTGTCACCCGGCTCTGCCCCAGCCCCGGGCTCCCTGGCCCCTCTGTGCCCTAACTCCACAGAGGGACCCCAAGGCCCTGTCCCTCCCACAGGGTCACCCCCCCACCAGTCCCTCCTCGCTGAGCCTCTTCAAAGAGGCCACTGTCCCCAGCATTGCCCACTTGCTAGCGCATGGCAAGAGGTCACCATCTGACCCCAGCACTATTAAATCTTTTTAAAGTTTAATCTTCGGGGGATTCGGGCTGTAAACAAAGAACACTGCACATGTAAAAAATAAATATACACACATGACTTCACGTGTGGCCCTGCGGCCCGTTCCTGTGATTGAGCGGAGGGAGGCCCGGTATACAGCACGCAGCCCGCAAGTGCGGGAGGGGCCCCCCAGCGCCATGACGTCACAGTTGACAGAGGCCAGCCCCTCACCCCAAGTCAGGAGTGTGCCGCCCGAGGGGACAGGCGACACCCCGCAGCCAGACAGCCAGTGAGGGGTTCGGTCAGGCAGCCCAGCCCAGGGGCCGTGGCACAGCCGGGCCCCACGCGGTTCACAGGCAACATCTGGGCCAGGCCTCGACCCAGCACCTGGTTCTAGGGCCCCACGTCTGCCCAGGCCAAGGGCCGCAGAACCGGCCCCCGCAGGGAGTGCCAGGCTGGGCGCTGCGGGGCCTCTGAGCCCACTCGCCCCCAGATCAGTGGGGTGCTCTGTGGCAGGAGAGAGGGAAGGGGCAGGTGACACTCCGAAGAGGGAGGATGGGATCCCCGCCTGAGGGGCCCCTGGTCAGGCTGGACAGACGCTCCGTCCACAGCCTCGCCCTCCCTGAGCGCCTCCAAGCACGGAGCCTTCCTGGAGCCCCGACACTGAGAACACACGTGAGCGTCCCCGGTCCTGTGTTACAGATAAAGGAACAGCTCAGACGAGCCCCACACACAGCTGGCAGCTCGGCGTGGTGGCCACGCACCGGCTGCCTCTCCTGCCAGATTCCAATACCCCGGTGACGTGTCCAGGCTGAGAGTGAGAACTGCCCTCACGGGGGGCTAAGGTCAGAGCCCCATGCAAGTCACCTCCAAGTAGAGCCATCTTCTGTCCTTCAAGAGCCACCTGAAGCCGGAGCCCCAGATGGCAAAGAAGGGAGCAGGGCATCTGTTCACTCTGACACCAAATACTGCCACCGCCACGTCCCCTGCTGTCCCCTGTGGATCAGGAAGACGTGGCCCCGGCCCCGGAAGTAACGCGTCTGGTGGGTTCTCCAGGCCAGGGAGCTAGTGTGGCTGAATCTAGAACAATGTGACCTTGGGTGCTGACCCTTTCCCATGGACAAGAAACTGTCTACAGTGTCACCGGGCACTGTCATTCGCCACCCACCCCTTAGGGTGGGTCAGCACCGGTTCTTCAGGGAGGACTGGCAGAAGGGCAGGCAGTGTGGGGGAGACATCAGCAGCTGGGGCTCTGACTCGGTCGAGGGAGGCAGTGTGGCTGTCATTCTTGCCAGTGACACCCTGGCTCACATCCCCCTCCAGGACATGAGGACAGACACCACGAGGCTCGCCGACAGGTGCCATTTAGATTCTTGAGACACAGGGAGGGAGAGAGGGAGAGGGGGAGGGAGGGACGATAGATGAGTGGACAGATGGGTGGATGGACAGGTGGACTCATGGACAGATGGATGGACAAATGGATAGAAGGAAAGACAGAAAATCAGTAAGGGCAGGGGAGCGACTGGGTGGACCAGTGAGTAGGTGGGTAAATGGAGCAGAGGGTGATGGACAGATGGACAGAAGAAGCAACACTGGGTGGGAGAGACGATCAGGTAGATCGAGGGACAGACAGAAGTGGACAAACGGAGGACAGGAGGGATGTCTGGCAGCAGGAGGAACAAAGAGGGCGAGATGGGTTGGAGGACTGGGCACCAGCCGGGGCAGAGAACCCCTAAAAGGGAAGGTGGGAGCTATAAGGACCAGCAAAGCCACCACCAAGTGTGGACAAGACCCCCTTGCCAGCCAAGCACTGAGAGGGAGAGAGCCCGCCCCAGACCAACTTGCCTTCTCACGCAGCTCAACCCTGGGACCCGGGGCCCAGCGACCCAGGGACCCGGGGCCGGACTCGCTGCGAAGCGCCCCCAGTCCAGGCCTGATAGAGAAAGCGTGTTTATTTTTTTAAACAGGAATGAATTATTCAGCACTTCTAAATCCAGGACACATCAAATCTGAAACGACTCACGCTGAGCTTCCCCTCTCTGCGCACACTCTTAGAAACGTTCTCTCATGTATTTAAGAGAATAAAATTATTGGTTGTGGGGGAATGAGCAGCTCAAGGAAGATCCAGATGCGCGCGGGAGGTGGGAGGTGTCGCTGGACGAGCGACACGCTGAGGGGCGGGCTGGGCGCCGGGCGGGAGAGAGGCCGGGCGGGGCTGGGGCTGAGCGGAGAGACCGGTCACCTCGCCCCGTCGGTTCACCTTCATTAGTTTCCGAGGGGTGGGTCTACCCGGACCAACTGGTACAGCTCCCCGGGCAAGGAGGCCACGGCCAGTTAGGGCCTCCCCGCTCAGGTGGGTGGGCGACGGGCCCTGGAGAGCGGTCTGGGCCACTGGGCAGACCGCGGGGCGCTGGCCCCAGACCCAGGAGGGGACAGAGCTGTCCGGGGCCCTGGGCTCCTGCCCGCGCTTCTCATTTTTCCGATCACTGGGGAGAAAGGACTTGTAGGACCCATGCTTGTCCCAATGCTGTGCGCTTCCCTTGAGCACCAGGGGGACGGAAGGCTCTGAACGCCAGCAGTTCCCCCCGGTCAGGCGCCCAGGCCTCTCAGTGGGCCCCCAAAGCCAGAAAGAACCAAACCAGGTGGTCTCAGCCAGGCCGGGCCCTGCGAAGCCGTCGCGGAGGGTGTCGGCCCCCGACCCTGACCTGCAGTCTGAGCCCCATCTGACAATAAGGGGCTCAGATGGGACAGAGGTTGTGTGTAAGGGGGGTGGCGGCTTCACAGGTATCACGCAAGAGAAAGTCCCAAACACCTAGCATGAGCTCCCGAACATCCAGGGGTCCACCCACCGAGCACGGACTGGATGCCGTGGGAAGGGCCCTGACACCCTTCTGCAGGCAGAGCACAGAGCCAGGGTTCAGAGGGAGCCCCAGCACTACACGGGGGTGCCCGCAGCCTCTGCCCAGCACCCCGTCCCGCCACAGCGGAGGGACCACGAGAAAGGCCAAGGGGTCGCGTCATCTGCACCCAGGGACCGCCGCTCAGGGCCCCGGGCCGAAGCAAACACCCTGCAACGGGGGAGTGGCCTTCGCCGTACACAGACGCTCCCTCCAGAAGTGTCCCTGTGGGAGAGCGCCTGCAGATAACAGGAGCGTCCCTGACAGTGGAATCGCGAGGTGCATCGACAGCGTCCGTCCATAGGAACTGCAGCTGGGAGGCACACCGTGACCAGCCACGTGGGAGCTGGGCCTGGAGCCAATCGCACGATGCCGGGCCGCGGCTGTGCCACTCGGGGCACCATCAGTACAGTCGGGTCTGGCAGCGACGGGTAGAGGAAGAAGGGAAGGGAACTGCCCAGAAGGTGAGTGTGCTCTCGCTCGGACTGGGCAGTCCGTGGGGCCGGGCGCCTCTGTCCCCACCTTCTCTGTTTCTAAACTGGGTAGTGGACTTAAGACATGTCAGTAACTTAGAACTACAGCCATGGGAAGGGGAGTGGCCGTGCAAACCCCAAGTGCTCTCAGCCTTCAGGGCGGCACGAGCCCAGCAGAGGCGGCACAAGCCCAGCAGAGGCGGCAGGCCTGGCGGAGGAGGAGGGGCTTGCGGGGAGGCGGAGAAACGAGAAGGCTCTGGCGGTCGCCCCGGCAGCTGGAGGCTGGTGTCCACAGACGCCACCTGCCAAGGAAGACCTGGTGTGCACGGCCCCCCAGGACGGCCCACGCCCCTGGGGAGGAACTGGGCGCAAGCCTGTGTCTGTGTCACCTGAGCAAATGTCCCGGGGACAAGGTCACGCCTGCATTTGCTCGTTACTACCCTCCCAGCAGGAGACGCACACCAGGCACTCCACGCATATTACACGGATGGCCGGGACACACCTCTGCCGTCAGCGCCGGCGATGTGCCGGCGACGTGTCCGGAGCACAGCGGGCCCTCCATGCTGTTTACAAAGTCGGTTACGGGCCCTGCTTCTGCCGAGGACCAAGTACAGGACAGATCTGAATGCCGTCGAGTGTAGGAGGTGAGTCTGGGGGTGTTGCGGGTAACCCACGTTGGGGAGTGGAGCCCCTTATCCTTCCCTGGGCCCCAACTCCCCCGATACTGTGTCAGTTCCCATCACGCCACCTGCGAGGCCCAGAGGGCTTCAGAGACACCAGGCCCAGCCCCGGCCTGGGCTCCCCCCATCCCAATCCCTCCTCCTGGTGGGTCGTGACCCCCAGACGTCACGTGCGTCTGCCCGGGGACTGGGGGTCAAAGAGGACCTAAAGAGTGAGAAAGCGTCATTTGCTCAGGAGAAGCACGTTGTACGGTCTCTCTGAGGACGACTGAGAACGTTCCTTACGAACAGAGCCCGAAGGCGCCGATTAAAATGGACCAGAACGAGTCCACTATACTTGTATTTAAAAATAAGGAGCTGCTGATTCGCTTTAATTCGGAGATTAAACACAGTGAAATTCTCTGTAAGTTATCTAAATAGATTCAAGAGAAAATAAACTACCGGGGACTGACGGCCGCTGGTGTGCCGGTTTCCTTTTTCTTTTTTTTTTTATTCTCATCCAAGGACATTTTTTCCCTGCTTTTAGAAAGAGAGGGAGGGAGAGAGAGAGAGAGAGAGAGAGGAACAGACAGACAGGGAGAGAGAGAAGCATCGATGTGAGACAGAAGCATCAACTGGTTGCCTCCCACATGTGCCCTGACCGGGGATCGAATCTGCCACCCAGACACACGCCCTGACCGGGAGTCAAGCACGCAACCTTTCCATGGACAGGACGAGGCTCCAACCGACCGGGCCACCCGGTTGGGGTGCGACGTTATTTTTACTCGTCCTTTTTTTCCCCTTGAAGTCAGCGTTGAACACTGAACTCCATTTCATCGAGGTTGGTGACGTGTTTAGAAAGGAACAGATGTCAGAGTGCGGGGAGTGCCAGCCACCCCGACAGGAGCCAGTCCCTGTCTCCTGTCCAATGGCAGAGAAGGACGGATAACCCGGGGTGTCTGCAGGCCTGCGAGGTGTACAGCAATGTTAACGCTATGAAAAGGAGGAGCATACCGAGCTAGGTCCGTGTTTTTCTCTGAAACGGCACCAAGGGCAGTGCCTTTCGCAATCTTATTTCCTTTTAATTAGCGAAAAATTCAACTGTGAGCTGCAAGGTCCCCTCACTTTCAAACCCCCAAAGACCCGCACGCGCACGGTCGAGGATATCGACTAATGTTTATTAGCTCGTTCCAAGTAGCGCTCGCGTCTTGGCCAATGCTGCCTTTTAATAATTTTGCTAAATCTCAGAAATGGAGATGCATCCCTGCCTGGAAGGAAGCAGCCCGGCTAGTTATTTACAGATTGTAACATTTACATAAGAGTTTGGTTTAACAAGAGATATAAATATAGATAAAACCCGTAGGGCCCCATTCTTTTAACTGCCCTCTGAAACTCTGCCCTGCAATTTGCAAACTGAATTCTGCGCGGCCTATTCTTGGAAGCCTTTGTGAATTAGGGAGAACTAACTCAAAGCAAGGGCTGCCTGATCACAATTTTGCAAATTGTACGTAGCAATCATCCTTGCATTGTGAAATTCGGATCTATAAAATGCTGATGTGTGAAAGTTGAAAAATAAATTAGCTCACCACAACTATTTCACCAAAAAAAAAAATCAGTCTGAGGCTTTACAACTAAATTATTTGTTTAAGAAAGTTAAAAGACAGTCACATTAATAGCAGATAATAAATAAAGGCAGAATGTCGTGCCACCATGTTTCCAACACAGTTGTCCCCTCGATGGAGGGGGCTCCCACGGCGTCCCCGCCTGTAAAGCTCACCTGCCTGCCTGCAGCACATAGGTGCAGAAATTGCCTGGAATATACCTGTGGCCACACAGGGTGGTTACTAAACGCTTCCAGTGTGTCTGTCCCTACTCTGGAAAAAGCTCTCAGACAGGGGAGGGATTTGTCAACATATTCTTTGATATGTCGTCTATTCACTTGCTAAAGCCCATCCAAGTCTGTCCAGCCAAAGAAGTTGGCAGTTGGCATCAGCTGACTTGTTAAAGCCAACGCCGTGCAGGTTATAAAACCTGGGGTAGCACCGAATGTGAAGGCAGAGTGGGAGCCAGCTGCCCGAGAAGTGGTCTCAGTGTGCCCAGCTGAGGACGGAGCCGCCCGGGGGCGGGACGCCGGCCTCAGAAAGGGGGTTCAGTTGTCCACAGCGAACGGGACTCCAGGGGTCAGGGCTGTGGGTTCCTCCCCAGGGGCTGTTCCACAGACCGGCACCCTCAGGGGCCAGCTGTGCACGCAGGCGTGCACACACAGGTGCGATACCCCATGCCCGTGCACACGGGTGCGCCTACACACATGCAAATGCGTGGTACCCAGGCGTGTGGTGCACATACCTGTGTGTGCACATGTGTAAGCACAGGGCACACACATGCGCACATGCACACACGAAAGCCTGCAGCACACACACACACGGGTTTCCTGCCAGCCCCACCGCCCCACACCACAGCCCGCAGGTCATCAGAGGCGAACGCCAAGGCTTGCGCCCACCACGTCCCGCTTCACCAAACGTTACAGCCCCTCCGCCACCGCGGCCCGGGTGGATCTTGGCAACATTTGGAATTATGTGAAACAAGCCCACCCTTCGCACTGCCCTGCACGGCCGCGAGGCCCGTGGCCCCTCTCGCCGTGGCCAGCGTCACTGCGCCCGCTCTCGTCAGACCTGGGCCGGACTTGCTCAGCCCCGTCCTTCTTCTGGGTGCCACAGCAGGCAAAATGGATGCAAGCGACACCCAGCCTGCCTGTCCCCCATCCTTGTGCTCCGCGGGCATCGTGAGGGCCACTGTGGTACAGCCCCGGGCACACTGAGCTCGCGGCTGAGCTACGCATGGCGCTGAGACAGGCCTCGCCCAAGCTCCCGGGCCCCGGGCAAGGGAGCTCTCATCATTTAAAACACGACCGTGACAGACTTCTTTCCACTAATGAAACTGAAGCAGTAATCAAAAAACTCCCAGCAAACAGAAGTCTTGAACTGCATGGCTTCAGAGGCAAATTTTACCAAACATCCAAAGAAGAACTAACACCTATCCCTCTCAAACGATTCTAAAAATTCAAGAGGACAGAAGCTGCCAAGCTCATTTTACGAGGCCGGCATTATCTTAATTCCGAAACCAGAGAAAGACACTACAAAGAAAGAAAATTACAGGCCAATATCCCAGATTAACATATATGTTTAAATCTTCGATATAATATTAGCAAACCAAATCCAACGATGAATTAAAAAGATCATATACCATGATGACGTAGGATTTATTCTTGGGATGCAAGGTTGGCACAATATCCACAAATCAATAAACATGATGCACCATATAAACAAAATGAAAGATAAAAATCACATGATCATATCAATAGATCCAGAAACAGGATTTGATAAAACCTAGCACCGATTTATGATAAAAACTCTCAGCAAAGTGGGAATAGAGGGAACATACCTCAACAGAGTAAGGTCCACATATTAAAAACCCACAACCTACGTCATACTCGATGGGCAAAAACTAGAAGTGTTTCCATTAATATCAGGACAGAGACAGGGATGTCCACTTTCACCACTCTTATTCCACATAGTACCAGAAGTTCTAGCCACAGCGATCAGACGAGAAGAAGTAAAAGACATCCGAATTGTAAAGGAAGAAGTAAAACTGTCATTACTTGTAGATAACATGATTCTGGACATAGAGAGAACTTTAAGGATACCACTAAAAACTACTAGAACTGCTGGATGAATTCGGCAAAGTAGCAGGATACAATACAAATATCCAAAAATCAATTGCATTTTTATACACCAATAATGAACTAGCAGAAAGGGGAAACTAAGAAAACAATCCCATTTACAATTGCATCAGAAAAATAAAATACCTACAAATAAATTTAGCCAAGGATGTAAAAGACCTGTACTCTGAAATTTATAAGACACTGAAGACAAAAAAATGAAGAAAATACAAATATGTGGAAGCATATACTATGTTCATGGATAGGAAGAATTAACGTCATTACAATGTCCGTACTACCCAAAGCAACCTAGAGATTCAACACGTTTCCCATCAAGATACCAATGGAGTATCTCACAGAACTAGAACAAATACTCCAAAAATTTACGTGGAACCACGAAAGACCCCAAATAGCCTCAGCAACCTTCAGAAAGAACAAATTTGGAGGTATCACGCTGCCTGATACCAAACTACGCTGCAAACTATATTTACTATATATTTACTATAGTAATCTAACAGCCTGGCATTGGCATAAAAACAGATGCAGATCAATGAGACAGAAGAGAGAGCCCAGAAATAAACTCACACCTTTATAGTCAATTAATATTTGACGAAGGAGGCAAGAATATACAAGGGGGTAAAGGTGGTCTATTCAATAAGTGGTGCTGGGGAAATTGGACAGATACATGCAAAAAACGTGAAACTAGACCACCTTCTCATGTCATGCACAAGAATAAACTCAGAGTGGATTAAAGACTTAAATGTAAGACTCAAAACCACAAGAATTCTAAAAGAAAACACAGGCAGTAAAATCTTGGACATTTCTCATAGCAATATTTTTTCTGAAATATCTTCTCAGGCAAGGGAAACAAAAGAAGAAATAAACACATGGGACCACATCAAACCAAAAAGCTTTTGCACAGCAAAGGAAGCCATCCACAAAACGAAAAGACAGCCCACTGAATGCGAGAACGTATTCGCCAACGACACACCTGACGAAGAGTTAATGTCCCAGATTTGTAAAGAACCGATACAACTCAACATGAAAAAAACAAACAATCCAATTTAAAAAATGGGCAAAGGACCCCAACAGGCACTTCTCCAGAGGACACACGGATGGCCAATGGACGTATGAGAAGATACTCAACGTCACCGGCCATCAGAGATGCACATTAAAACCGCAAAGAGATACCATCTCACACCCATCAGAAAGGCTGCCATCAATAAATCAACAAACAACAAGTGCTGGTGAGGATGTGGAGAAAGGGGGACCTCTGTGCACTGTCGGTGGGAATGCAGGCTGGTACAGCCACCTTGGAAAGCAGTATGGAGTTTCCTCAAAAAATTAACAATGGAACTGCCTCTTGACCCAGTGATCCCACATCTGGGAATACGTCACCAAGATCTGAACGCGGTCCAAGTGCCCGCCCGTAGATGAGTGGACAAAAAAGCTGTGGTACGTTCACACAATGGAACACTAGTCGGCCATAAAAAAGGAAGGAACCCTTCCCTTTTGTGACAGCGTGGAGGGCCCTGGAGAGTATGCTGAGTGAAAGAAGCCAGCTGGAGAAAGACGACTACCATGTGATTTCACTTACATGTGGGATCTAATGAACAGAATAAACTAACAAAATAGAAACGGACTCATACAGAGAACAGGCTGACAGCTGTTGGAGGGGAAGGGGACTGGGGCTCAGTGAAATCAGGGAAGGGATTAAGCAAAATCAATCAATCAATTAATTAATTAGCCCTCGTAACACAGACCACACATGGTGATGACCAGAGGGAAGGGGGTCGGGGGAGGTGGGAGAGGGTAAGGGGGCGATAAATGGTGCAGGCAGGAGACCTGACTGGGGCGGTGAACACACAATACGGTGTACAGAAGATGCGTTACAGAACTGTATACCTGAAACCTATAGAATTTTATTTGCCAATGCCAGCCCAATAAATTCAATAAAAAAATATTTTTTAAATGAGTGCAACAGCTGTGGACGCAGCCACTGGAGGCGCCACGTGCAGCAGGCCTGTGTCCCAGTGCGGCGCCGCCGCCGCTCCGCCTGTGGCCCCGGTGCCCGCGGTGCACTCCTGGAAGGCGGTGTTTGTCTCAGTAACGCCCTCTGCCGTCAGGTGTTGTCCATGGGCCGCTGCAGCGACCAGAAGCGAAATTGCCCCCTCTGAGCCGAGAGGACCGGGGCGCGTGGGAGCCTCCCGAGATGCAGAGACGTCTCGTTTCTGCTCTGCGTCCAAAGGCCGACTCAACACTGGGCTAGACGCGCGGGAACCCCTCCAAAGGCAAGGTCAAAGGCATGGGAAGTCACCCTCCTCCCAGGGGAAGGCCCAGCCCCTCGGTCACAGGCAGGAGCAGCCCCGCCCAGGGGAGTGCAGAGCTTGCGGCCTGAGCTGCCTGGTGTGTGAAACTGGAATGACACCCACCTTCCGGGGCAGGAGGGAGCCAGGCTCGCCGTGCAGTAGCTGCCCGCCTGCAGGACGGCTGGCTTGTTTTTAACAACAGTGTCTTGGTCTCCATTTTCAAAGTTAATCTCTCACTGAACCAGAGACTACAAGCTCTGTGGGCCCCCGGAGACATTCTCGGCCGAGGCCACCCCCCCCCCACCCCCCGCCGGGAACGTGGAACCCACAGCCAAGACCCGCCCTCCGGCCACACGCCCCACCCCCACAGCCACCAGGCAGGGGGCTGCCGCACCCTGCGGTGAGCGCCTGAGAGTCAGAGCCGGGAGCCTCGGGGAGAGAAGGGGCCGCCCTGCAGGGTGTGGGTGGGCAGGCTCCACAGGGGTCCGGGGAGCTGGCTGGGCCTGGCCAGGCGGGGATCCCCACCTACCCTAGCCAAGGTGGGAAACGAGTGGGGAGAGGCAGGAGCCCTGTGCAAAGACCAGTCACCCAGCTAGATTTCTCTAGGGGTCCCTGTTTCCCCCCCAGAGTTACTCAGCACCAGCAAGAGGGGAGGCTGGGACCAGCTCTGCCAGGGAAGAGTTGACAGGAAGCCCGTGGTCTAAGGCACCTGGGGAGAAACTACGGGGAGGCTACCCACCCTGTGCTCCAGGCTACCTGTCTGCCACCCGGGCCTTGGGGACTGCAGAGAGGTCACCAGTCCAGGGCAAGGTCCCCGTGTGCCCCCCAGGCTCTGGGCTGCGGCAGCCCCGTCCCACTCGCTCAGTCCCCCAGGGTCCCAGGGACTCTGCTAGGAGGCTCAGCAGTCAGGACCTGGATGCCCCGGCCTCGCCCTTCGGAGGAAGGAGAAAGGTCTGGGGAGTATGTTGTCGCTACCCCTGCAGACCGAACACGAACAGCCCCGCTGTCCCCATGTAACAAAGAAGGAAGCTCAGTCCCAGAGGGGAGGGCGGCTGCCCGAGGTCCCAGGGTGTCCGTGCAGACAGGTCACGGGCCCCTGGCTGTCAGGGATGCGACGCCCAGGGTACCGGGCAGCTGGGGCTGGTCCAGGAGGGCTGTGCCAGCGCCCACACTTGGGCCGGGAGTAGCCGGGGACCCCAGGCGCGCCTCCACGCCGGCCGCCCCACTCTGGGGAGAACGGGTGATGGTCCAAGGCAGGAAACTGTCTTTACGTTTCATTCCTTCTTCCCATTATTATTTTAAACTAGTTTCATACCCCAAAAAATCAGCACTTCTGCAGAAACTCCACAGATCTGACCTACCCAGGAAAACACGCCGAGGAGACCAGAGCTGTGTCAGGGTAGAGGGCGGGGTGGGGGGGCCTCTGGACGTCTCTGCATCTCGGGAGTGAGCAGAGAAGCCAAAGGCACCGTGTCACTTCCTCTCGGAGCTGAGCGGCCCGCACTCCCCCTTCCACCCTCCGCACCAGGGCCACGCGCACTCCCGGGGCGAGCAGCCCAGCCTCTTGCCCTCCCTCAAGTGCCTCCTCTGTCCACCTGCACGTCAGCACAAGCCGGCGCTGCCCAGGTGTTCGGGAGCCTGTGGCCGGTACCAGCGCTGAGCGATGGGCCTCACTGTTTCACACCTTTATGTGAACAGTTGTGCGTCTTCTTTCCTGTGTCTTGGGAAAAACCGTAACTAGCTCTTCCAACCAATGGTCTCCTCCGACCCGGCTGGGCTAGCGGCGGGGGGCGGGGGCGGGGAGAGAGAGGGAGGGAGACAGACAGGCAGACAGAGAGGGAGGGAGAAACTGACGTAAAGACGCCTCAGAGGAAGTGTTAACCAACTAGCGGGAGGTCACGGACCTGGCCAAGGACCCAGCTCCGAAAGGGGAGTCAGGGAGGGGGGTCGCCCTGCTTTGGGGGCACTAGGAGAGAGTATATGACCAGCACTAGGGAAAAAATATTTGAAAAATCTGATCCTCTGAGGAAAAGGTTAAATATGGCCCCGGGGAGCAAGTTGGGACTTAGTCTGACTTCACACTTAGGCTGCAGTTTCATGCGGTCTATTCGAGGGGCACGGGGGCGTGAGGAAAGGGAGCCCTTGCCTTTTTGGGGTGCAGGGCGCCTCTGTCAGGCCCTCAGTGTGAAGGGGCCCATCTGTAGCTCAGAGGCCATGGGCAGATGGGTTCCTGGTCACCCCCCCAGCAGGGCACCAGAACGATGGCTCAGCCTCAGGAAGTTCGGCCACAGCCATCAGCCATCGTGACAAGAAGCGAACGGTGACTGCGGGGTGACCTCCGCCCTTCTCAGAGGGGTCCCTGAGGCTGTCTCCACCAGGCCCGGGAAGTGCGGCCGTCTCTGGGGCTGGATGGCCGGCCAGGGCAGGGAATGCTGGGTCTCCTCGGCCAATCTTTCCCAAACCCTGCGGGCAAGGACGCCGACCCAGGGTGCGCGGAGGCCGCGGGCCGTGGGCCGCAGATAACGAGGAGTGGGTTTCGGCAAGTAGCCCCCTGCCCCTGCCCGCCAGGCTCGGAGCCTCCCCGCGGGCCATTATCTGAGTACTTGAACCCTGGCTAACAATGAGTTCACAGAGGCTGGCAGCGCCCGGCTCTAATTGTCTGCATTTAGTCACGCAAACACAGGCAGTGGTCTGCGCCGGCGAGAGCTGCGGCCGGCCCCGGCTCGGCACTGGCTCCCAGGGGCAGACACAGGCAGCCCTGGCGGAGCCGCGAGCTCCCACCACGGCCCGCTTGCCTGGAACGAGTCTCCCCTCCGCACCCGCCGCCCCCCCTTTCGCCTTAAATGAAATTCCTGCCGCTGCTAATATCCAACAAATAAACATCATTAAGAAATTGGAGGCATGAAAGGGTGCGCGGTTTATGTTAAAGCTTCCCCTGCCAATCAATCCTGCGCGTCTGCGTGGGACTGACGATCGTATCATCGTGTTAGTTTGCCTGACTTGCTCGGCACAAAGAAGGTGGGAACGTTTTCTCAAGCAGGGATGTCAGCACGTCAACAATCCATCACCATCTGTGCTCATTCTCTGAAAGGGAGAAAAACAACCCCGGTGTAAGACGGCGGCAGAACAAATGACTCGAGTGTTTGGAAATAAACCGCGAGGTCAAAAAAACTTTATAATGAAACGGGGAAGCAATGGTGTTGTTCTGTTTTTGTAATGCAGGGTTGGGGTGCCTTTGCCCGCCACATGCTTTGCTCTAAAAATAGGTATTAATGCCTGTTACCTAAAGCCCAGCTTCGTGGAAGATGCACACGGACCCATCACCGTCAAAGCGCTGGCCACGCGGCGAGGCCAGGCCTGGGCAGGGCCCCGCAGGGGAGCGCCTCTCCCGCCGGCCCACCTGCCAGGGTGCCAGCGCCGCACCTGCCCAGCCCACTCCGCCCCTCTCTTCCCGTTTGAAGAGCAGCCCCAAGACACCTCCGCCCGCACACCCCGCCGCCCGCCGCCCCCCCCAGCTGCTCACTCATCAGAAGCCAAAGCAGGAAAAACTTACATCACCAAACTTTGGGAGCGAAGCTTATCCAAGCCACCCTGCGACATGGCGGCGAAGACGGGCAGAGACGTGGGGAAAAGCCCCGTCCCACCCTCCGGAAACTTATGAGCCCAAAGCATTTCGATCTAATTTTTCTTTCTGTATCTCGCTATTGTGCTTGGTCACGCGGCGGTCCCACATAAATTATGCAGTGTTCTTATGAAAGTTTTTAAGGCACCCGAGTTGGACAGCAGGGTTTCAAATGATTTCCGACACAAAGCATATCAATTAATCAAATGGGGAAACAAGGACTCGGTGCCCTGGGAGCGGAGGGGAAGATAAATTGATTTTTGCTGTGGCCCGCGTCTTTTCAGCTGCACCGCTGTGTGAAAAATACCAGTTAAAAAGTGTGCTGAGGCAGCAAAACCATTTCATACCCACAAACAGTTATCTAAGGCGACGTCCAATAACCAGACAGCACAGTAATGTGACCTACATACTAACACAATCATTTTTAGACACGGGCGTGACTCCGCACTTGCCCGAGGCCAGATACCTGTTCGATCGCCAGGGCCCCCTCCAGCCCCGCCGGGAGGCGGCTTCCCCGCCTTCGGCCCGGTTCTGCCGTGGAGCTGGGCTGCGGGCCACAACCCGGGCGCGGCCCGGAGGACTCGGCAAACACGCCTTCAGCGATGTCACTGCGGCGGGACCTCGGCGGCCCCTGCACTTTCATGTGGTTTTCTGTTTGTTTTGATTTCGCCTTTTGTGCCCCAAAGGACTCGTTCTTGTCTCAGGTAAAACTTTCTCCCTGCGCCAGAACGGGAAACTCTGCCCCCTGTCAGGGGCCCTTCGCCGGCACGCTGATGTGGCGACTCCGGTGGGGAGGGGCGGGGAGGCGCAAGTGGCTCGAGGACCCACAGTGGGACCGATGGCCCACAGGGCATCCCAGGGGCCACGTGTTCTGAGCTGGCCTCGTCACCACACACCGTCCCTCAGCCCTGGTCCCAGGAAGCCACGGGACGTGGCCTGCACAGGGCGGCACGGTGGACAGGCTGCGAGGCGTCTGGGAGACCCCTTTGGCCAGGTCCGAGCCGAGCTAGGACCTCAGACGGACAAGCTTTCCTGCCCGGTCTCCCCGACCCTGGGCTGCAGGAATCGGTTCTCACTAGCAGCTGACGACATGTGGGGCCTGGGAGGTCCCAGGGCCACCCCCCTCCACCCCCTGCCACCAAGTGAGAGAACCAAGACAGTCCCCAGCTTGAGAACCCCTCTGCCACGGGAGGTCAGTGCCAGGTCCTCAGTCCTTTCAAAATTCTTTTCTTCATAAACCTTCTCCTGCCCCGTTTCGGTCTTCAGAACTTATGACTGATAATCCTCTTTGTTTCAAAAAATGAGTGGTTCATACAAAAAAGAAAATTTGCAAGATTACACAGAGAGATTACCAAATCTCTCCAAAATAATGTTGCAATAGTCAAGCCCCTTTCAGTGCACGCTCTGGGTAGGGTGAGGGGGATGCTACCCTCAAGCTGTTGGAGAAAAACCAGGCACCTGTCTCCACGACACACAGCAGGTGGAACCCAAGACCCTGCAAGGGGCCCTGACACGCACGTCCACAGGGGTCAGCGGGCCCGTCCATGAGAGGGGCTGTGTGAGGCCACCCGGGAGCCGCCCCGCCAGCCAGAGCCCGTGTGAATACAGGCCTTCACATAGGGATCCGTATACTTTGCAGATTCTGCACCCAGAGAAAAATGATTTATTCTCATAGAATAAAGCTCAGACCTCTGTGCCAATTACTGCAGTTAAGTCCTGGAAAGACACCCAGGAAGGTTAGGAGAGCGTGCCTGGGCGACGGGGACACATCACCCATCTGCAAGGAGAGGCCGAGGCCCGCAGCTTCCTGGGTAAGAAGATCAAGTCCCTAAAAGCACCCGTGCAGCGAGAGGAAGATGTCAGGCCGCCGACCTCACAGCACCAGTGGGACACACGGGTCAGCGGTGACATCGCCGCGTGCGGGTCAGGCTGAGGAATTCTGAAACACATAATCACGTTCTGACCGTGTTGTAACAGGAGACGGAAGCCCAGAGACCCATGCTGACAATCCCTGAAGGTCACGACGCGACAGGAAGGGGTCAGGATGCAGGGCGACAAGAGGGACTTGGCTGAACTGGCCGAGGGGGAAGAGGAAAGGCAGGTGGCGCTTCCCACTGAGTCTGCTCTGAGGCCCTAAACGGAAGTTTCCATGGAGAAAATGCTGGAACTTGAGAAACATGACAAGCACCCCTCAACAGAAGGCCGGTGCCCCCAGGTGCGGGCGGCTGCACCTTTTCTGTGTCCCTGGCCCCAAGTCACGCTTCCTACCTGACCACAGCATCCCCTGAACACGACAGCCGTGCACTACACTGGGCAGTGGCTAGTTTTTGTGTTTTCTGTTTTTTAGAAAAGGCAGTATTTCGCAGACCAGTCAAAAAAAAAGGTAAGGCATTTAAATTATTTTAACATCAAGTATTTTTCAAAACCATAAATATATATGAGGGGACTAATTGTAAACTTCTCCCAGAAACCCAAATTCAAATTCATGTTGCCATGTGAATTCAATGGTAATAAATTACACCCTTCTAAGTAAAGCATCCGCCGTAATAAAACACCCACCCTGGAGGACTCAGAAGCCCTGATCCCAGCTAAAAGGATTCATGCCTTCAGAATTCTGGGCATATATATTATTTTTCTGTCGGTTCTCTCAACTTCTCTCAATTACGGATGTTCTCTACATAATGAATTTTCTAGGCTTTGATGTGTGATTATAGCTATATTTTTATCTATATGTTTTGTGGTTCTTGTACTTAAGCTTTTTGCTCACAAATCCTTTATTAAAAGTACTAAATTGTAAAAAGCACGTTCATATTTCATTCCATGTTCCGTCCAGAAATGTGAGTTTCTGCAGCAAACAAAGCTGCGCAGGGAGACTTGCCATAAACTACTCGCTCGACGACAGAGCTCTGGGCTCGGAACAGTCAGTTCAGCTCGGGAGGAACTTTACTGGAACTGGCTTTTCCAGAACATTCCCACCTTCTGCCTTTTCAACTTTCCACATCGAAATCATGGGTCAGAAGTCACTCTGGGATTTGCGCGCCTTTCGGCAAACGTCAGGGGAACCCCGGGGATGCTTCAGTCACGGGCTGCCATGTGTGACAGTTCACGTGTGTCCTGTCAAACCAGTCAAGGCACGGGGGCTCACGAACTCCGGCCATTCGTACCCGTTTTTATTTTTGTCGGTTTTTCGATCTTAAATCGAAATGAATCAGCAGAGGAAAGAGAATAGCCTTGCCGTTGGGGGAGAAGGCTCAGATCTGGATCTGGGAAATGGGGTGGCGGAAAGAGGACAGCCCCATCGAGCCCTGGGGACTCCAAGGCGTCTGTTCAAGACGAGAGAAGAGGCCCTGGCCGGGTGGCTCAGTTAGTTAGAACATCATCCCAGTGAGCTAAGGTTGCGGGTTCCATCCCGGGTCCGGGCACATGCAGGCATCCACCAATGAATGCGTGAATAAGTGGAACGACTAATCAACGTCTCTCTCTCTCTCTCTCTGTCTCTTTCTCTCACTCAAATAAATAAATTTTTAAAATTAAAAATAAATTTTAAGAAAGGACAAGAGGGGAGGAAACTTGGAGCTGAGGTCAGAACAACACAAACGAGCACCCCTCTCCCGAGTCTCTCCGGGGGACGCCGGCACTGGCTGGTCGGCGAGCTGGCCGCTGACCTTTGGGGACAAGGCACCTGGAATCGGAGCTGCCATGAGGCAAAACACTGGCTCGGCACACAGATTTCATGAGCGAGTGAGTGAACGGGCGTGTGGTGTGGGCACCTGTCCGTGCGTCAGCTTAGCAGACGAGTCGGATGCTAAGATTTGGGACAAAGAGCTGATGAGACTCTCTGTCAAATCAAGTCCATGATGGTGGGAGGAATTCCTCTGTGCCCAGCCAGGCTCCGCACTGTGGGGACGAAACAGGGAAGGAGCGCTCGACGGCCAGGCCTGTCCCTGCCCACCGGGCCTCCCGTCTACCGCCAGCTCCCTGCCTTGGTCACTGACCGGGTCCCGCTGGAAGGGCCCTCTCAGTGCCCGAGGCGGGCACCCTCTCCTCAGGATCGTCCAATCCCACCGAGACCCTGCTCCTAGCTCAAGCTCCGCACGGGTGCCCGACCACCCTGCTGGGGTGGGAGCCCACCGCGTCTGCCTCCACGCCCCCATCACCGCCGTGGGAAGCCCAGGCCCAGGAACACGAGGGTGCAGCCTCGGGCCCTGGACTGAGGGAGAAGCGGCAGGCTGGCCCCACCCGCCAGGCCGGAGGCCTGCCCACCGGCTACGGCCTTCTTTCTTGGGCTCTGATTTGAAATAATCCAGCAAAGCTTCAGGTGAACAAGCATGCTGAGGACAGAGGTGTCTGCCTGTCCCAATCGGTCTCCTTGACCCAGAGGTAAGGGACGCCCAGGAGACCCACAGGCCACACGTCCCTCCCCTGTGACTGGCCGGCACTCACAAACGTGCCACTGCTCCTGGAACGCCTGCCCAGCCCTGAGTGTGAACTCGAGCCTGAGTTTCCCCCAAGCTGCGGGCCGTGCCCCCACCCGCTCTCCCCCGCTCCTATTCCAGGCTTGGCAGGGACGCACACCACCCAGGGACCCTACCAGCTCGCCTCGCCTGGGGGATGGCTCCCTCCCTTCCCATGGAGACAGGCAGCAGCGGCTCTGAGAGCCCAGCCAGGCACCCCCACCCCGCGCTGTTGAACTGGCGAGCAAGGGGGACTCGGGGGTACACGGCCACTCCAGCTCCCAGAACGCCTCTGCTTTCCCATCCAGGCAGCGGGGCTTCTGGAAGGACCAGGTGAAGACACCTGAGCACACGGGTTCTGAAACGAACCCCCAGGGTGCACGCAGCCAGTCTCGGGGTCCCCAGCTATGTCTCTTCAGGAAAGACCCTGATACCAGGTGCCGGGCAGTGTAGTGTCCCTGTGGGAGGTGACCCCAGAGGAGCCGGCAGGCTGGCTGCGGAGGAGGTCCAGGCAGAGCGGGTGAAGGAGAGAGTCTGCCCCAGGACAGGTGGGCCTCTGTCCCCCGCTGGGGGCCCAAGGCCTAAACGTGACTCACGCCGGGTCAGCCCCCGCAGGGTGAGGAGGCCAGTCATGCGTCCCCCAGCCCTGACACAGGGCACTTCCGGCCACCATACACTCTCCAGTGGCGAGAGGGAGCCCCAGGCCGGGGTGGCAGGAGTTGGCCTTAGGGGCAGTTGTGGGCGGGGGGGTGCGCACAAGAGCGTACGCTACGCCTGGTGGCGTGCATGTCAGGAACAGACAAGTAACGAGGCACTTTTTCTTGGACAACTCTTAGGCTCTCCGATTTCCAGAGAAGCCGTGATCTAGCGGGCGATGGCAGCGCGGTGACCAGCAAAGCCTTCTGGGGGCTGCCTGGGGTGAGCCTGCGGCCACGCCTCTCCCTCCAGCCCAGCCTTGGCCTGTCTCTCCATCATCCAGGCCTGCTCTGGGCTCAGAGCGGGCAGGGACAGGCGTGATGAGGGTCATCTGGGAGACAGCAAGGCCACAGTGGCATTGCCTGTCCCCCTCCAGGAGAGCTGGGAACCCCCCACACTGGGCCCTAGAAAACCATCTTGCCACCAGGGCTCCGGGGTGTTTAAGAATGACACATAGCTGAAGTGTCTGGAACCTCGCGCATAGACAGAATGCACCGAACCCGAGCTGCGGGTTCTTTGGGCAGCCCTGTCGTGGAGGGTGTCCCACTCTGGTAGCCAGCACTGGGGAAACCCTGCCAAAATTGCAGGCAGTCGTCCCACCGCAGTGCAGTGGGGAGCGAGGTGTGAGCTCGGGGACTGCGGCTGCCGATGTGAAGCCGCTACCTGGCCCTCCCTCCAGCCACACCTGGGGCATGCACCGAGATGGTTTATGTGTCCGTGTGCCGGCCCGGGGGTCACCGGGCCAGGCGGGGGAGGGGAGCACAGCTTCACCCTTGGGGGACAGTGTGGTGGGGTCAATGTGGAGGGACACTCTGCAGCCCCGGCCACTGGGGAGCTTGCCTGGAAGATGGAGACGGAGTTGACGTGGCAGACTAAGGGCACAGGCAGAGGTCCCACGGGGAGGGTGGAGGTGCCTGGAGTAGGTGAGGACCAGCCCACAGGGGTCACCAGCCGGTGGCCCGTCAGCTGTGGTCTCACCCTCGGCTCCAAAGGAAGACACTTCCTCTTGACCACGTCCCCTGTTGCTCAGAGGCTGCGGGGACCCAGACCCTCTGCAGACCCACCGGGGCTCTGGGCCAGCCCCCTGGGCCCCGGCATGTGACCATCCAGGGCAATCCAAAGCCACCAGCCTGGTCAGAAGGGACCCAGCCCCACAGACGCGAAAGCCCGGGCCAGCTCGAGCCCGGCAGGGGTGGAGTTAGTACTGGAACGCAGTTCCAGGCAGCGTGGCCTTGACCCTCCGTCTTACAGGGCAGACAGACCTGCCACCTCCCGGGGACTTGGGGGCATCCGTACAACTGCTCTGGGGTTTCTGGAGAAACTGAGCCCTGTGTTTGCCATCGTTACATTGGTGACGCCCACACACTCTGCCGGAATGGCTGCCTCTCCTTCCCCCGACCCTCTCACCAGGCACGGGGGAAATGCCGGGTGCCACCGTTACTACAAAATTGTCTGTACGATGGGCTCCGAGGGGCTCCACGCCTCAGACTGCCGTCTCCGCGGACGCGCCCCCGCTCCTTGCGCACGGCGCACGCAGAGCCTGGCGGGGACCTGTCTGCACCCGGCCTGCTTGTTCTCTCGGCCTTTTTTTTCTCAGCGCCATACATTATATTTGAGTCTCTCCAGCAATACAAATTTCAATTTGGCCAAGCTCTTTAATATTAATAGTTGTCAATCCAAATGCAGAGTGCATAATAAAAAATTTAATCGAAACGAATAGCTCACATATTTCTCTACCTCCTAAATATAGTTACCAATTAGACCGAAGATTTGGTTATATAACTTTGTAGAATTAAGGCCACCTACGGAAGACCACCGGTTAGGGCCAAGAGCGCCATGACGCCTGACTGCATCCTGCTCAGTGCTCTAGAAGACAGTGCACCTCTGACCTCCTGTCCCCCTCGTTCACAGACCCGAACGGCAATGGCAGAGTCCACAGGCGTGCGGGGCTGGGGGCACTTGGGAGCTGCATTGTAACAACAAAGTTATCGATGATGGTAAAACCTTCCTTCCTGTAACGGTTTACAGTTTATAAGGCTCAGCCGCTGGGCCTTCACGGGGGCGTGGGGAGGCGACAGCAGCACCCCCATCGCTGCCATCCCATTTCGCAGACAGGACAACAGAGCCAGTCCCAAGCCACCGCCAGAGTGCTCCCGGAACCTGGCCCCCTGTGCCCCGCACAGCGAATTCGCCGCAGCTTCTGACCTCCTTGCACACAGGCGCACCCTGAGGCGGGGCTGCCCCCCTCCCCTGAGAGCCGGGGTACTCTCGGCTGAGATCCCACCCATCGCCCCTGGCCGGGGGAGCCCCAGCCTCCAGGGCCCATCAAAACATCACAGCCAGACTCCTTCTCAGGCAGGCCAGCGAGAAAGGCAGGCAGTCCCACTTGACGGCCGGGGCCCGACCGGGAGTCCCAGCGCCCGCTCTCAGGTGGGGACCCCGACGATCCAACATTTCAGGGAACCCTGAGCCACCAGGACCCCTGCCACTGATGTCCCATCCAATACCCGCACTTCGCAGGGGCAGAAACAGGTCTGGGGCAGCGAAGAGGTGTGACCAAGGTCACGGAGACTATTAGTGGCGAAGCTGGACTGGAACCGACTCTCACATGTGCGTGCATGTCTCCATGTGTGCATGGCCGCTTGAGCATGCGTGTGTGTGCGCTCGTGCACACTTGCACACATCACACTCACACATGCATGCACGCACACGCACAGTGACGCCTGCGCACTCGAGCCTTCAAGGGCTCTCCAAGCACAGGCACGGCCTGGCCGGGTGCCCGGCCACGTGTGTCCTGCCGGGTGCTCGGGGCGCTTCTGCAGGCCGCTTACTCGGGGCCTCTCCTGCGAGCGGCTCTGAGCTCGGCCCTGAGCTCCATCAAGCAGGAAGTTTAAATGAAATGGCTCCCAAGTTCCTTCAATGGTTTAATAAAACATATACTGACTGCAGCGTGCAGTTTATAGTGGCAAACAATGGCCCCTCGGCTGGGAGAAATGACCTCCAGTTGGCAATATCACTTCTGGCTTCATGATCCGGGTCCGCTGTTGGCCATTCCCTCAACCCACCGGGCAATTCTTTTCCATAACGAGGCGGGCGGCAGCCTGCTGCCACCGGAGGTGCCCGGCACACGCCCGCCCGCAGCACACGGCGCTGAGACCAGCAACGGTGGGCAGGCGACAGGGACGTGTGGAGAGGCACGCCACCGGGAGTGGGGAGGCGGAGACGGCACGTGGAGGGGGGGTCCAGAGATCTGAAGAAATGACACATCACAGCACCCGGGGGCAGCCCCGTGTGCCCGGGGCCCCCACTCCATGCCACCCCAAAAGGACGGGCCAGAGGGGAGGCAGGTCCGGCCTGTGCCAATGCTGCCGGCACCTGCAACCATGAGGTTTAGGGAACACGGGGAGGGTGCGACAGGAACTTCTCAAAGTCCACTGCGTGAGTCACAAAGAGCTACGAACAACGCCCCTTATCACGGGCACCATTCCTGGTCTCAGAGCTGGAAGCTCTTGCCTCATCTCGAAAAGCCCTGGGATGTGACGGCCAGGAGCCGATGGTCTTTTATCCCAAACTATGCAAGGAGGCGGCTTGCGAGGCCCATTAGTATTAGAGGGTGAACTAGATTAGACATTTTATGATTTTTCAGAAAGGGCTTTTTTGACATGAAAAAAAACAGCAACTTCCTTTTGTGACTTTTTTTTTCATTTTTAAGGTAATAAAAATGGCACATGTGTACTGGGGCGTAATGGATTAATTAAGGGATATTATGTTTATCCCGACTCTTGACCGAGTTGTACCTCTTCCTCACTCACTCATAAAAATTAATGTATCACCTTACGCCAGGTCGTGACAGGGCTTCTATTTTTACCAAACCCGCTCACAACGCATCTAAATTGGGTTCTTCTGAGAAAGAGGGAGTGCCATATTCTGGTACCACTGGTGCAAAATTTTATTATTTTAAAACATCCCATTATTATATGTAAAACCCAAACCTTCCTCCTGCTGTGCCTTTAAACTATCCGACTCTCCTGGCCCCTCGAAGGGCAAGCGGGTCCCACACCTTAGCTCCCGGCAGCCTGGGGACGGCTTTTCTCCCCTACAATGGATTTGTTGTTTTAAAGCACATACAGACAGCATCAAAGACTCACTGGACGGTGTTTTTTGGCTATTTCTTTGTGTCTTGATGGTCAACGTGAATATAAAAGAATATTCATGCAAGATTCATGAAGGCCCCAGATTTCCAACACACAGATGAGAAATCCCTAAAAATAATAATGTCCAGATGTTGCTTATTTAAATGAGCTGTTGCCATTTACTGTCGCCAACCACACAAAAGTGGTCGAGCTGGTGAATTTCAAGGTACTCGTCGTTGACAGGATTATCGTGCTTTTAGCCAGGGAGCGCCCAGGCAACTGAAGTCAGCGATTTCGGTAAATACGCTCGGTTCTCTCATGGAGGCTGCCTCGGTGACTCCGTGATCGTGGCCTCCCACCGCAAAGCCCACACCCACGAAGCCCTCTCTCTTCATCTTCCTGGCCCCCGTCAGGGGAAAAGTGCAATTTTCCAGGCCAAAACTGCCGTTTGTTTTTAATGTGCTAGAACTTCACAATTGAAGGGACTCTCAGGAACCATAGAGACCTAATTTCTCATTTTATTGCCGAGAAAATTGACATCCAGAAACTCAAAACGTTTGACCCCAAGTCCCTCAGCTGAGAAGCATGAAAGAGGCTACTAGAATCCAGCCTTCTGAAGGCCAGGCCGGGGCAACGTCCACCCACTGAAAGGTGGGCTCGGGGTTAATCTGATCCCAGAGCACCTGCTCCGACAGAGGAGCTGTGAGAAATGGAGATCCCAGGGCCCCTGCCCCCCTCCAGGTCTGGGCCGGGACCCTGCCCAGGGAGTAGCTTCCCCCAGCAGTTCTGAGACCACCGCTGGGACCTGTTCCCTGTCCCAAGTCTCCCAGATGACAAGAGCTTCCTTGGAGTGACACCGGCTTGGAGTGACAGAGTCTACAAACGGTTCTTCTGCAGCTGCAATATCGAGGTCGCCACCCAGAGCCACCAGCGTTGGGAAATCTCATTCGAACGGCCGCCGGCAGGAGGGTTATATTTGAGGCTCCAGAGGCTGCGCTGGCGGAAGCCCACCTGACACAGGTAGGCCCGCCCTCTGCGGGGCCCCAGGGGAGAGCGGGAGTTCCGAGTGCACACCCCGGCAGCTGCCCTGCTCCTTGGCCCCACCTGACAGGGAACAGGGAACAGGGACCAGGGCGGCGTGCAGCGTGTGACGCCCGGGGACAGCCTCGGCACGCCTCCTCTGGCCAGAGGCACCCCAGGGCCAGGCCGGGCTCGGCTCCGAAGGCACAGTGACATATCTTAGATTCCTAACGGCTGTCCGGGGTCAGCCCACTCTCGCAAAGGGAAAGAGGTGCTGGGGCGCCCGGGGGGTGACGGGGGGCACGAGGTCTGCAGGGCGAAGCCAACTCCTGCAGGGCGCCGACTTCAAGTCAGCAGGCCCCCGTGCCATGCGCGCATGCCTGGCGAAGCCAGCTCCCCGCCCGGGCTGTTCCCGTAGCCTGGACAGAGGGTCCCCTGAGGCGAGTGTCGCCCCAGCGAATGCCTCTCCTGCACCGGAGCCGGTCCCACCCTGCAAATCCTGACCCGACGTCTGCCACCCCCCGCTGACGAGACGGGGTGCTGGTCCCTGTGGCTGGGGGGCACCCGTGTCTCCGTGGCGGGAAGGCTCGTCTCCTCTCTCCTGAGACGCAGCTCCATCGCAAATACAGCGGCCGTCTGAACTCGAACCCTCTTTCAAAGCTCGGTCACAAAAGCCTCAAGAGTCCAAAAAGGAGGCGGCTCGGGGTCCAACGTGTTCTGTTTAGAGAAGCGCTCACGGAGAAACTCGGTTAAAATGGGGCGCGCGCAAGGCGCGTCCTGGCCAGGCGCGCGTGGAGGCTCCAAGATGGCACCCCGCAGCACCGCCGCGGGTCTCCATCAGCCCTTCCTCAGACCCGCCTCGGAAGCGGAAGGTGGCGGCCGGCGAGCTGAAGGGAGCCTGCTCGGGCCGACCTTCCCAGCGCCAGGAGACCTCGCCCATCTCCCGCAGAGGGTCTTCCTCGCCGAGGCTGGGCATCTCCACCCCCCAGCGAGCCTCTGCTCAGTGAGCCGGGCTGTCCTGTCTTCAACCCGCTACCAAACACCTGCCCGAGCCACGTCAGGGACGCCCCGGGCGGCTGCGCTCAGGACTGACAGCAGGTGGCCCCGATGAGGGACGAAGAGTGTGGTGCCCTCTCCCCGCCAAGAGCCCAGGTGCTACTCGGATGCCTCCCGGCCCCCAACCCGCGGCCTGGCACACCGGCCGAGCAGGAGGACGGCCAGCTGTGACACGGAGCCTCCGCGGAACCTGCCAGGTCGGGCGCTGCCCCCAGGATGCCGGGGACAGAGGGCAGGCTGAGCCCCGCAGGGCCAGCCCTCTGCGGTCACGAGCAGCAGCCTCGGAAGCAGGACCTGGGCCCGGAGAGGCCCACCACGCGTCTCCCTGGCCATGTCCCAGACCCTCCCAACATGGCTGCATGGCTGAGGGCCGCAGGAAGGGGGCCCCCCGGGAGCAGGCTCCCTGGCTGGCTCCTCAGGAGGCCTTGGCCAGCTGGGCCTTTGCCCAAGAAGCGCTGCCACATGACCTCTTCTGAGGGGCAGGCCCCAGACAGCAGGTCTGCGCTCTTCCCGAAGCACCTCCAGGGGCCGGTGGGGAACACCACACCCCAGGGCCCGTCCCAGCAGTGACCCCCTCTCCCCTGCTGCCCCAGCAAAGCCACGCTCCTCCACTGCCTTAATCTGGGAGGTGGCGTCGAGCACGTGGGACGCGCACGGAATGGGATAAACACAGTGCTCGTTTCATGAGGCCATTATGAGAATTCAGTGAGATCATGGGGACAATCTGAGGCCAGTGCCTGGCACTTGGTAAACAGTCCCGAGGTGCAACCAGCTGCCACGTTGGACTCCAGCACCCCCCACGCCACCCCACACCGGCCAGCCCCACGGAGGCCTCTTGGGTCTGCGAAACACCCACCGTGGGCCAGGCAGCACTGGGGCATCTGCCAGCAAAGACGACCAGGAAGGGTCTCCTTCCCCTGCCTTCCTGTCAAAGGTCTGCAAACACGTGTCCACCCTCAAATCTTCTGCAAATGGAAGCTCGTGTGGCCCGGGCTTCCGGAGTGACCCACGGCAGCAGGGCCTCCACAAGCCTCCAGCATGCACCCCATCGTGGCCTGTGCGGTGACCAGTGGCTCCACTGATGACATTAGACCGGGGGTCTCCAAGTGCAAGGCACAAGCCAGCAGGGGAGACACTGCCGTGGAACCTTGAGAAATCCAAATTCTTGGACCACACCCCAAACCTCCCAAATCAGCATACGGTGTCTCTGAAGCCCTCTGGGTGAGAACGATGCCCGGACGCCAGCGGCTTCATACCCAGGAGACACATGAGCCCGTCAATGTCTCCCCTCAAGGAAATTTTTGATGGGACTGATCGGTGGTGGGGTCAAGACACCAGTGGGTCTTAGAAGACCCCCGGGCGGTGACAGAGCCAAGGGGGAGGGCAGCCACCTCACCCCTGCTGCTCAGTGTGCCGAGGGGCCCAGCCTGGCACAGACCGGGCCGGGGTCGGGATCCCAGGCCCTCGGACCTGCCGCGTCAGAGTCTACGTTCCTGCCACCCTGGGGGTCCATGAGACACCACACGGTCAAAACAACCTGCCCCCGGGAGGGACCGAGGCTGCGGGGCCTGAGACATCCCAGGTCCCCGGCTACTCCAATGGGGGTGGACATCGGAGCAGCCTCCTCTTCTGGGAGTGACCCCCAACCCCCAATTATGCTGCCCTCAGAACCCTCCCTTGGGACCAGAGACCTGACCATATTTGGGGTGTCCCATTTCTGGAGACATCGATGCCCTGCTTGAACACCCACATACCGGGGGCCTAGATGGGAGGAAGGGCAGGTTGCTGATGGCCCCAGCCCACGCTGGTGTCAGGCTGTCACTGGGACGTCGCCCATAACGTTTTGTTAAAGATCAGAAGCTACCTTGTTGAGTCCTGCTAACTCATGAGACCGTCATTTTTGTTAGTTACTATTTTTAGGCGTGAAATAATCCACACACACAAACACAAGGAAAACTTGATTATCTTCTTTGACTACTTCAGGAGAAATAAAAATAAAAATGGCTTTGGGGTAGGAAACATTCGACGCACGCACTTTTCAGCCTCCACACCCCAGCAAGTGCAGCCCCGCCTTCCCCACTGGCAGCCAAGGCTCCCTCCAGGGCGTCTGCGTCCCCCCCACCAGAGATGAGCAGGGGGATCCTCGACAAAGGCTTAGCTGCCAGTCAGCACAGTGACTGGCCTCAGGGGGCAGTCGGGGCCACGAGAAGCAGGACGCCCAAGGTCAGGTGAGCTGGTGGACCAGCCCACCACCACCTGGCCAGACGACGCCAAGACCAGGCCAAGACCCAAACTTAATCTTTAAACAGAAAAAGAAAGTCGCAGACATCCCATTTCCAAAACCCATTTCCAATGGCTCATGTGCTCAGTCCTGAGCGTGTCTCCCACTTCCCCTCAGGCACGAAACGATCACCAGGCCAAGCCAACCCTGCCAGGCACCTACGAAGCGCAGGCCCCTGGAGTGACACATCGCAGCCCACTTGCCAGGATAAAATTCCAAACCCGAAGTCCTGGCTATGAACCTCCTGCAAGGCACTCACATGCCGATCGCATGGTCAGCCCATGCCTCTGACGATCAAACTCTCCTTTGTGCGAAATGAATCGACCCAGAAAGTGCAGGGTCGGAGCCCGTTTCTGCCCGTCTGACACCACAGCCAAGGCTCACACACACCACCGGGACCCAAGCGGTGCCGCTCTGGGCCTGCCGCTGCAACACCGCAGTTACTGGGGAGAACCTCACACGCCCCCAGGAAAACAGCGAGAATCACGTCTCTGCTCGAGACAGACCCGGACCGCCCGCTCCGGGGGGCCCGCAGCACCCGTCGGTACTCGGGTGGGTGATTTCTGTAATGCTCACAGGTGGGTAAAACCGATGACGACACTTCTCTCCGTTGAAGAATGAACAGCCACCCATGCTTTGTCCTCCGTGTGGACAAGTAGCCGGGTTCCTGGCCGCAGGTCCGCACACCCAGGTGGACTAAGTAGGTGGTGAGGAGTGGAGGGGGCAGAGGGAGACGCCTGCCCAGCTGGGCCTGAGAGGAGGTTTCTGGAAAGTAGGAGAGACCCCCACACTGGGAGCAAAAGACTTGGGGCAGGCCGAAGGCATCTACGCTGCCCGTTGTCCCAAATTAAGTGTGCCCGAAAGAATGACAGGGAACCGATCCGCACCTCCTGCTGTATACCCTCGTTCTCCTTCCTCTGGGTTAGCGAGATAGCCAGCTTTTTTAAATGCAGGAAGCAGGAATCGACTGGCTTAGTGTTTCTTGAGATCCCGGGGCAATGCCCCGCACGCAGTCCTTCCCGGGCCACCAGTATGTGAGCGCGGACTGTGCCCAGTGTGTGCTGGTGCGACTTAGAACTTCCGACTTCACAATGGTGTGAAATTGATACCCATAATGAATTACGTGAGCTGTTTCACTCTGTGTTATAAAACGGACCTGGCAGTAGCTGGTTTTGCCCGGCTGCAGGCCCACACGAGCCTCCTGCGCAGGATGGAGGGGGACGGGCCTCCCGTGTGACGCCCTGTAGGTTCGGCATCTTAAACGCATTTCCGACCTAGGACATCTTGAACCTGGGTTTGTTGGGATGTAGCCCCACCGCACCAGGAGGAACACCTGTATCACCTAGCACCTCCCTCCATCTCCGTTTGGTCCCTCCGTCTGTCACCTCTCTCAACATCAACGGGTCCTCTTAATACAATTACAAGAGTTGGTTTTTGGCTAGGACCTGCCCCCAGGCTTACACGAGCCCTGGGAAGCGCTCCCTGTGAGAGCTGCCCGCAACTCAATTCGTTTAAAGTGATGGCATGGAAACCGGGGCTTGGAGGGTCGCAGGCATCCCGGTTTGGCCATTTTCAGACATGTGACTTGGGCAAGTCAGTCACCTCGGCTAAGCCTCAGTTTCTCTTTCTGCAAAACGCAGGTTGCCGAGGGGCTTAACCAAGATGAGGGCAGCAGGCTCCTCTCCCAGGGCGGGGCCAGTCAGGTCCCCATGAGAGGACAGGTGGAAACGCTCATGGTCGCACGGGTCCCGCGTCTCTGCCCCCGCAATCCCACTCAAACACACGGGGGGCCTGCGCGCCCGGGAAACATTGCCTGCAAACACGAAGGCTGCATTTCGCACGCGTCAGCCCCCCATATCCGTGGACTCCACCAGCCGCGGATCAAAAATGTTTGGGGAGGAAAGTGGCATTGGTCTGAGGTGCACGGTGTGGTATGGCCTGTGACTGCCGCATCTGTGCTGAGCACGCACAGGCTTCGTTTCCCCTTCGTCGTCCCCCACACACTGTGCAACCACTGCTCCCCCAGCACCTGCGTTGCATCGGACGCCGTAAGTAACCCAGTGAAGACCTGAGGTGTGCGAACACAGAGCCGCTGCCCCAGGGGTGCACGCCTGCCGGCTTCCGTGTCCACGCAGCCCTGGGGCCGGCCCCTGCGGAGGCCAGGGCCCGCCGTCATTATCGCGTGCTGCCCAGCGTTATCTTTCTTTCGGTTTTTTTCGCCATCGTGTCGAAACGAGAAAGCCATTCTTTGCTGGCAGCCTGTACAAAACGAGGCAGGCCCGCCACGAGATAGGACCTCGCACCCGTTTGCGCGGCTGCCGTAAAACAAAAGGAAAAGGAAAAAGGAGGAAAAACGAAAAAAACAAGTGTTGCCGAAGATGTGGGGAAACTGGAACTCTGTGTGCCACCGGGGCTGGAGGATGGGGCAGCCTGTGGAAACAGGGTGGCTCTTCCACCAAACAATTAAACTAAACACAGGACAGCCGCATGGCCCAGGAATCCCACTTTTGGGTACGTATCCAAAAGCCTTCAGAGCAGGGTCGGGAAGAAATAGCTGCACGCCCACACTCACAGCCGTGTTGTTCACCAAAGGTAGGAGCAAACCAAGTGTCCGCTGATGGACGAATGGAGACACACCGTGTGGTGTTTATAACAGGCAGACACGCACGCGCACGGACAGCAGTCAGCCTTAAGGAGGGATGAAGTCCTGCTACAACATGGATGGACCCTAAGGACATCGTGCTAAGCAAAATAAGGCAGTCACAAAAGGACAAATCCTGTAGGAGTCCACTCATCTGAGGCACCTAGAGTCCCCCCGGGAATCAAGACAGGAAGTAGATGGCAGCTGCCAGGGGGCGGGGGGGTGGGGGGGAGCGGGCAGTGAGTATTTAATGGGGCCAGAGTTTCCGTTCGGGAAGACGAGAAGGCTCTGGAGACGGACGGAGGGGACGGCTGCACGACAGTGTGAATGCACTTAACGCCACTGAGCTGTGCACTTAAAAATGGTCAAGATAGTAAATTTTATGTTACGTGTATTTCCGCACAATTGTTAAGTGTTCTTAAATGTCAGACGGAGGAAAGAAGTAGTGTGCGGGATGAGAGCCACGGGCCCAACCCCACCCAGCCCCGGCGCGGGGTGCAGAGCGGCTCGGCGCACGGCCCCCATCCCCGAGCAGGGGGCTCAGAGGCTAACGAGGGGAGTCTCAGGGCTGCTGAGTCAGGCCTTCACCAGGCACCCACTCTGGGGCCATCTGGGCACCAACACCAAAACAGAGAGGCACCCTCGGGCACTGTGTGAAGGGAGTCTGCCCTTGCACATGTGTGCGGGCGCGCCGAGCAGCCCGAGGGCATGAGTGTCGGACGGGGCCACGGCCTCCTCGGAGCGGCCGCGATCATGTCAGGGATGGGGGGGCTCAGTGACTTCAGGGGTGGGTTTAATTATATGTCGGTGCCGACTAGCCGTGGCTACAATGGTACAATTACACATGCAATTTATCAGCGAGATATTTGCATACATAATAAACCAAAAGCAAAACATGAAATTTCTCTGAATGCTAAAACTGTAAAATTGGGCCACGGTGTGGGGTGGTCTCCCTTGCGAGGGGGCCGGAAGGGCATACCGAGGACCTCCCATCCCTTGCAGGAGCTGGGTGTCCCCACCCACCATGGCCAAGTGGCACCCACCCAGGGAATGAACTCTCCACTCTACAAGTTGGTCCCAAACCCCAGCAGCGTGTCATCAGCGCGCCTTCACAAAGGAAGAGGGTGGGGAAGCGGACGTGGGAAACTCACCACCCTCCTGACGTCTCGGAACTTGCCAACCACATTCCCCAGGGCGCTGGGCGGGCTGCCCGCCTGGCCACGCCTTGGGACTCCCGGCCCCACTATGGGTCTGAGGGGAAATGGACAGCGACCTAAAAATGGCCTATGTGTTCCTTAATCTTGAATGAAGAGAGAAAGGGGAAAAGAAGGCTAAGCGGAGAGAAGGAAAACACTAATCGTTAACAGCAACCCACACGTATCCGACGCCCACTGTGTGCCAGGTGTCGTTTTATGGACATAACGCAGACTGTGCAGGCTACCACGTTGTCCTCGCTGTCGGCCCCAACCTACAGACGGGAAGGCTGAGGTGCCGCGATGACCTTGGCCCGCGGTCGTGAGTGGCGGGGCCCGACTGCAGCCCTGGAAACCTGGTGCCGGAGTCCACGCCTCTGCCGGAGCTGCCAGGTGTGCAGGTCGTCCGCTGTTTCCTTCTTTGTGATTCTCTTACTGGTGCCGCTGGAAGGTCCAGTGTGCGGTCATTGAAAAGTCCAAGCCGGGGTGGCTTTTTGTCCGCATTGCTGGAAGTGAGTTTCCCGATGGACAGAAGCCCTCCATGCCTGCACGTGGGGACCCCGCCGCCCCGTGGGGCTGAGCTCCGGCCAGTCCCAAGGGCGTCAAGCACAGCCCATATGAGGAGGACACACGAGAGCCTCTAAAGACTGTGAAAGACTGCGAGAGACACTACCCACTGCACGGTCTCATCCAGGAGACAGACCACCAGTACCTGCGCAGGGCGTCTTCCGAGCCTCACGGCCCCATGCCCACGTCCCCCCGAAAGAGGCCTCCTCCCGCCTCCTGCATGTCCTCGGCTCGGCCATCAGCGTATGTGCCCTTGTGGACTTTGAAAGGTATTTTCACAACAAGGCACCCATGTGGTGTCAGCTTAAAGAGGTTGCCTGGCACAGCCCTCGATGTATATTTTTCTGTTTTAAAAGCTGGATTAAAATGAAGCGATTGATGAGAGTATACTTCTGTAACTGACCATCCTGATGGAAAAAAGTGATGGGGAGGTAAGGTGTGAAGAAATGATAAAAAGTGAGATTTCATTTGGGCCACTGGGTCTACTGTTCTAAGATTCCGTTAGGGCTTAAGATAGAGTCCCACCCACCCACCCATCCAACCACTCATCCATCATCCATCCATCCACCCACCCACCCATCCATCTAACCACGCACACATCCAAACGTCCAGCAGCTCATCCAACCATCCACCCCTCCGGCCGCCAGACTTTTACTGAGAACCCACTCTGAGTCAGGCCCCATCTCAAGGGTTAGGAAAATAACTCTGGACAAAACAGAGAAGGCCCCTCCCGCCAGGGTTACAGCACAGCGGGGGGAACGGACCAGATACCGGTGAAGGTATAAGTCTCCAAAACGCGACCCGCATCCAACTCTGCAAGGGATGTGAAGCCCCCCCGACACGGCAGAGTCATGTCACTGTCAGTTCTAAAAACCAACAGAAGCGCCCCCTACAGAAATGCAGGGGGGGCCATGACGTGTTCCAACGAGGCCGGGTCGTCGAGGGCAAACACTACAGGCAACGTTTTCGCGACAGAAGCTGTGTTCCCCACCCACTCGCTCCTTGACTTAAATATATACGGATGGATGTGGGGCGCACATATCGGAATTCAAGTATTTCGATATAAATTTTGTATTCAAAATACTTTTCCTGATTTCAGCTGATGGCCTATTTCGAGCCAATGTGTAGAAATAATCTTTGCTCTGAATCAAAAACAACGATGTCTCTCTCCTTCTCTCCCTGCCCCCTCCCGTGCTCACGGCCGCTCCCCACTCCCCACCCTGCGGCCTGAAGGAGCCCCAATATCCCACCCGCCCTCGGAGCCGAGCGGTGCGAGGGCGGAGCGGACTCTTCCCCCGTGCCCTCCTGCGAGGGCTCCTGGGGCTGTCGGCGCTGAGAAGCTGCCACCTTACAAAGGCACCAGCAGGAAAGGACAGCCCTCCCCACTCCGATTGGAGTGTGTAATTGTTTGAATACATCTCGCCTGTGCTACAATAATGTCATCCTTGGTTGACACAGATTTTAAAGCCCTTTGAAAAGGTGGAATGTTATCAATCACGAGGTGATTATAATGGGATTTAAGTGGGAGAAGATAAGATTCAGGCCCTCGCTGGGGCCCGGCTGTGTGGCAGCGCCGGGGGTGGGGGCAGAAAGGAGGAAGAGGCTGTATTTCACCAGGAAAAGGAGGCAGTGTACAGCCATCGTCCACGCATCTTCTCTCTCAAAGCAGGTGTCCCCAGGAGCCCCCTGACACCGGGACTCCCCCACACCCCAAAATTTCTGCTGCATGCCCATCACATTAGCCCAGTGCTCTCCAAGGGGCGACTGTGGCCCCCAGGGGACCTGGGGTCATTTCTGGGGACATGTTTGATTGTTACAACCGGGACGGGAGACATGACCAGCACCTCGTGGGTAGAGGCCAGGGATACAGCTAAACATCTTCCCGTGGTCAGGACACCCCACAGCCCAGAACCAGCCAGCCTGACACATCCGCGGTGGGGAGGCTGAGAAGTCCCGAGATCCTCACAGGCCGAGCCCGGGCCGGTGGGGGGAAGCGTGGGCCGGAGCGGGGGGTCCTTTCCAGAGAGGGGTCTGCGCAGCTTCCACTGGCTCTGCGTTCCCTCCTGGCCACCAGCTGACCGGGGCCAGTGACAGAGAGAGGATAAAACAGGGCTGAGAAGAAAGGAGCCTTTGAGCCAAATTACTCACTCTTGTGCCTTTTGATCTAAAACACACCTTCCTCATCACGTGTCAGGAGGGACTGGAAACTGGGCAGTTTTTTTTTTTTCCTTCAAGGAGAACACGCCGGGCGCTGCAGAAACACCGGCACCTCGCTGGCAGCCCGTGGGAGCGCCCAGCGCCGCCCGACTACTCACAGCCGGGCCTCCCCACGCCACGCGCGCCCACCCGGCCGGAGCACACGCCCGATCGCCACGGCCAAGGATTGCGAATTTCATTAAATATGTTAAAGGGGGGGAAATCAGCTTTGAAAAATAGTAATCCTGTCTTTCAACAAAAATATTATAGGAAGCTATGAATTTGGTAGATCCGAATAGGATGTTGGTACATGTTTTACTAAGGTAATATAATGGCACACTATTATTAGATCGCATTAATCATGGCTATGCCAACGGCGCTGACAGCCCCGCTGAAAAGGATTGAAAGGCCTGGTAATGGATATAAATTACCCATTGTGTGATAAAAGGATTTTTACTAAGAAGGTAAGAATAAAACAGCACATTTCTAATAGAACTGTTGTGTAGAAACCCAAGTAAGAGTAATCCGTGGTCAGTAATACCTACCAGATCGCAAGTAAGCACTTTTTCAACAGGATAGAGTCACAATAAAAAAAAATATACAGTCGGCACAATATAAAATTAATTTCTGAGCATACAGTGCTGCCGTCCGTCCCCCGGTTCACGTCGTGACCCCCAAGGCCCAAGGTCAGGAGAAGCTGGGCCGGCTAGTCAGCCCCGAGGGGGAGCTCGCAGAGAGATGAGGGGCCCTGACACCCGCCGGCCCTTTTCGTTTGAGACTGAAGTTTTTATCGGCTTCGACGCCCAGAAAACACTCCGTTACGGAGTCTGCGGTCTTGAGTCTGATGGAGGTGACATGCACGAAGCCGGCCTGCGACAGGTGCCCTCCAAGGCAGGGCCAGGCCACGGAGCCACGTGGTGCGCCGTGGCGGAACCAACCCGGGCAGTGCGAGCAGGAGGCCTGGCTCTGGGCAGCAGCCCGTGAGCCCGCCCGCTCTCATCCGATGTCGGCTGGTGGGCGACTCTCAGCGATGTCGCACGAGAGAGAAGGAAGCCAGCCTGGCCCGTACGTCATTATCGCATAACCGTCCCACCAGCGCTCCGGGCTGGGTCCCAGAGCCCCTGAGTCCAGAAGCTTCCTGCAGCCCCTCAGTCCCTGGAGGGAGAGCGCCCCACCCACCCAGCACGCGGTCCGCACCCGGACCGGGCAGCCTGGCTCCCCACAAACTCCCACGGAAACACCAATCGGTGACGAGCGGCGTTCCTTACCGGGTGGGCCTTAAGGCAGCGCAGCTCCGTCCTGGCTGAAGGAGGCTCTCGAGGCCGCACGGGGCAGGAACTGCAAACACAAGGCCTGTTAGAAGCGCTCGGTGTGGACACGTCAACTTGAACAGGACAGGGAACCGCGCTCACCCAAGGCAGCAGGGAGCCCCCGGCCCCAGGGCATCGAGCAGCTTAAAAATGGGGACTATGTGATCTTAGCCGCGATAAGGCAAACCCACTCAGCTCCTTTAACGGGAAATTGCCACCTGAAGAAAGAGGGCGGGGGTGAGGGGGGCCTGGCCAGCTCTTCTCTGGGCGGACAGAAGAAAGAAGAGTGGAGAAGCCCATTCCCTCCCTCCCTCCCTCCTGAGCTCGTTCTTTGAAATTTTAAAAGAGAGGAACTGAGGACATCCTCGCCGGTTCTGTTTTCCCTGACTTAAGAAGCGCCCTGTTGTAAACCACCATTCCACCCACATGTCAATGGGCCGAGCCTGTTCAGTGGTCAGGGAGCTCCCCGTGGGTCTGCACCAGGAATCTCCAAGTGACCGGGCTCAGGGCGCCGTATGGCACTCAAGTCCCCACTCCCGAACCAAGACCAGGAAAGCAGCGACGTGAGGTGCAGGCCCCGAGGGAAGCCGACAGGCCACTCACAGTGGCTGCGCCATCGGCTGGGGCCCCGCAGGCCCAGCCCAGTCTGTGAGCCGAGCTCTCCCCCGGGGCCGGCCCAGGCAGTCTACAACAACCCAGAATCAGCATCGTTGTGCCGTGTTGCCTATGGGCCCTCCTGGGACATGCAGAAGTCCCCACCTCAGAGGCGACTGTTTTATTGGCCCTGACACTGTACACTATGACAATTATAGTGGCAGGATTCCGGGAGGGGGTTCAAGGATGCGATTGCAAAGGAGAAACTCAAAGAAGTGTTCCGGGCGCCCACCGTGGCAGCAGCGGCCCCGGGAACTGGACAGCAGACCCCGGGCCTGCCACACTCGGCCCCAGCCACAGAGAGGAGCTTGTGAGTACGTTCTTCCGAGCAGCACCGGGCCCGCTGCTCCCAGGCTAATCGCTCCCTGCCCGCCTGGGGCCCGTGAGCGAAAGTTGGCTCCTCCGCCACCTGTAACAAGGGCGGAGCTCACAAGCCCTCCCCCTCCCCAATCAGGTTATCTTCTGCATTTTGCTCTCTCTGTACCATTTAACACTGAAACCTAACGACTGGAAAGCAGGTGCTCAAAGCCATGCGTCCCCGGCTTCCGTCCCCACGCGGGGACTCCGCACAGACTCTTTAAGTTCGGGGGTCAGGTGGTAGGAGGTGGGGGGCAAACGCAAGTCTTTCAGCCAGGCAGAAAGCTCCACCAAGCCCACCCGCTTGTCCTCAGGCCGCCCCCACCATGACAAGAATGTCACTGCTGCCTGCCACCCGCACGCGGGGCAGTGTGGGCACGCCACTGGCCTCAGTCCTCGGAGACCCTGCACAGGCCCTGTGACTGCTCTCAGGCCACGCCTCTCACGGGCGCTCCTGACCACCTGGGTTTGCCCAGAGGTGGCAGGGAAGCCCACGGTCCCAGGCTGGGACCTCAAGGTAGCAAACCCAGCAAGTGCCACAGACTGGCTTTCCGACCGGGCGGAACAGGAGGAGACCTGGCGTCTGTTGCAGTCATGGTCCCCGCAAGGGACAGAGGCGACCACGTCTGCCCGCTGAGACTCCTAGTTGGGATGAGGACAGAGGAGAGGGCCAGCATGGGGGCTCCATCGTCCCCAGGGACAGAAATAGCTCTTTCGATGCAAGCAACTCACATTTCGAGGTAACACAGAGACATAACTAGAAGCAGGTGCCAGACGGACGAGAGGCCTCGCCTGGTTCCTGCCTCCCCGAGGGGACCCCTGACGAGGGCACAGGGAAGGAGCCACCCAGGAGATGTGGGTCTGGTGCCAGTACCAGCAGATGGGGGGGGGGGGACAATGGCAAGGAGAGCAAAAAGCCCTGCATGAGTAGGGGCCAGCAGCCATACCACTGAAAGAATTACCTCATCCCTCTGTGCACTGGTAACCCTGTGTCCCCTGTCAGGCCCCGGGAGGCACACCTGCGTCGTCCCCAGGCCCAGGCCCTGAGAGTGAGTGAGTGAGTGAGTGAGTGAGTTTAGGAGGCCTGCAGAGCTGTGTGACAGGGGCTTTGAGGGGCCGTGGGGAGGACAGACAAGAAACGGAAGTGGGAGGTGGTCCAGGCAGCTCTGGCCACCCGGCACGCAGTGGGCCCACCCTGCAGCTTCTCGGTGGATATAAGGGGAGATCACGAGGGTCCCAATAGGAGACAAGGGCACCCCCACCCCAAGTCGTCCCAGGGGACAGGTGTGAAAGCTCTGCACAGAGAGACCTTCCCTGAGCAGGGGCCCAGGTTCTCGTCCTCGAGCTCCAGGGAGGAGGTGACCGGCATGTCAAGAGACGAGCAGAGGCGGCCCCCTGCCACGGCCAGGGCCCTCCGCAATGCGCCCTGAGCCTAATGCCGGGGCCCTTCCTCTGGGCCCACGTGGCGCCTCCTGTAGTCATTGCAAACCTGCCTCCCAGTCCACACCGTGACATCCTGAAGGCCACCTGGGCAACAAGAGGGGCCATTTGCTGACACAGCGCAGGCCCTGTGTCACCTCCCAGCACCAGGGGAAGGGCTGAGCCACCCACCTGCCGGGCCCTACCCTGAGGCCGAAGGGCCTGGAGCTCCATGAATGCTGGGTGGGAGGAAGGCAGGTGGGAAGGAGAGAAGGAAGGAAGGAAAGAGAGAAAGGTGAGACAGGAGCAAGGAAGGCGGGGGTGGGGGTAGAAGGGACGAAGGACGGGGGTTCAGTTCAGCCTCCCCGGTCCACATTCTGCCCCAGAGGTTCCCCTACGGGAGGACAGACAGAGGACTGAGGACTGCGGTCCCCAGGGCCACGCGGGGGTCCCAGCAGCAGGCGCGGGGCCGCCTGCCCAGGAGCTGGGCGGGCGCGAAAAACTCTTCCCTTCCAGGAAACAGGAAGGGAGGAAGGGTTCAGAGACAGAGCCCCGCGGAGCCTCACCCAGCCCGCGGCTCAGGAAAGGGTGTGGCCCACAGGTGACACACCTAGGGACGAGACTTGGCCATGTGGCCAGCACCTCTGAACCCTGCTCTCCTGTGTCTGGAGGGGCACGCGGGCAGGGGACTCCAGCCTCTTCTCCAAGGAGCCACACAGCGCCCCTTCCTGGGCTCCCGGCCACCCCCGGCTCAGCCCGCCGGGGGCCAGGGCCCTGCCACCATGCTGGGGCTCCTCACGTCGGACCAGAAGTTCTGCTCCGAAGCACTGAGTGGCCCTTGCTGTCTCTGGGGACTCAGGGGATAAACATGGCCCCAAACGGCATCAGCAAGGGAGGGTTCCTGCCAAGGAAAGCGGCGGGGAAGAGCGGGGCATTCCGGAACGCCTCCCATTCAGCCTCGCCCGGCAGGCGCCTCTCGTGAGCCCTGTTCCCCCAAGGGTCTGGGGACACGGCGGCACACACTGTCTGCACCTGCGTGGGACCGGCCAGGGAGCAGCTTCCCAGGAAAAACGATTAAACGTGAAATACAGTGTCAGGCAATAATAAAAGCTCTAAGAGTAGAAACAAAACCAGGGGAAAGGACGGACCATGAGCGATGGACACTGTTTCAGGCAAGGCGATGGGGAAGAAACGTGACCTCTGACCAGAGACCAGAACAAAGTGCGCAAAGCCAGGAAGGACTTCACAAGTAGAGCAGGCGGCAGGTGTAAAGGCCCTGGGGTAGGAAGAAGATGGTGCTACTCAAGGAGCAGCACGTCTTCCACGTGACCGGGTGAGGACACTGAGTGGGAAAGGGGCGATGGGCTCCACAGGTCTCATTAGGCACCACGAGGGACGTGGATTTTACCCTGAACCAGTGGCCTGGAGATGGTGTCCGAGTCCCCCGGGAGCACGTCTATCCTCTGCAAACCCGCCGATGCACAGCCCCCGCCCGCCACCCCCTCTCTCTGGAGCCCATGCTCCAGGCCACCATCCTCACCCTCACCACCCCAGGACCAGACCCCTGACAACCGGAGACAGTCCCTGCTCCCAGAGGCCGTCGAAGTCACCCCAACTGGCCGACCCTAATCCTGCTCACCGGCCTAGTCTTGCCCTTCCCTCCGAAACCTCAAGAAAGTTCGTGCCTAACGCGCCCTCCCAGCCCTGGGCCCACCCCACCCTGCAGCCGTGCGGGGCCTGGAGCCCCTCCCCTGGGGGGCTGTGAGTAACAGCCGTGTTCTCAAGGGCCCCAGCCCCCCGATCGGCTGCCCCCCGCCACACGCTTGCTCTCAGGGCCACCTTGGAGCCACTGTCTCCCCGCTGGGGTCAAGTCACGCCCGCTGAGAAACAGTGGCCGGAGGGGCTGTCATCCGACGTCCACGAAGGGTCAGAGCAGAAGAGGAGCTCAAAGCAGCCAGGCCTTTCGTGAACCCCACCCGCCCTCTCTACGGGGTCCCGCAAACGCAGGACGCGCGCCCGGGGGAGCGTGCGCGCACTCGCAGGTGTTGTGCGGGCGCCAGCCCCCTGCTGCGGAAACGGCGGAACGCGGCGCGTGCGGGGCTGCCCAGGCTCGCTTCGCAGGGAAGCCTCTCCCTTCGTTTTGAAACAAAGGTAACTTGGATGGCAAAGCGACCTGATACCCGCTCGATGGGAGCGCTTTCGGGACTCACAGGCAGCGGAGGCTCGGAACCCGAGCCGCGCGGTCCCAGCCAGGTGCGGGGGACAGGAGAGCGCAGGGCTTCCCCCGCCCGGGCGACCCCGCGCCTGTATTTTTACATGCTTGAGCGTGAAAAACAGCCAAGCTGCTCACAGCCAATCAAATTACGTCCCTGTCTCTTTAATAAACAAATCCATGTGCACATTAACAGTGTTGAAAATTCAATTTAAACTCTTTGTCTGTTGCTGCTTACTCTAAAGATGGTCTTTCTTAAACACCAGAACACCAAGGAGTCGTTAGTGTTCTCTCTTCATTACTTCAAAAAACCAATCATTAGACACCAGAGTATATACGTAATTAGAAAATCACTTCCTTTGCAATCCAAGCTAAGTAGTTTACATACTGTAATTACAGGGACAAAATCAATTTTTAATCATTTCCCTGATTGGGCTCATCAGCTCTGTGGGAACATTGTAACCTGCTTGTTGTGCAAAAGCAACATCTGGGCTAAACAATTACCCTTTGTTTGCTACAATATTCCTTAAATCTTTTTGCTTGCATGAAAAAATGAAAACACGAACACAAGATACTCGGATGTCTTTTTGTCCTTGATCAACATATTTTTCCAAAAGTCCTCCCGACGCGAGAGCGATGTTCCCCGGAATTTACGGTTTAACAGTCCACATCCAAGGGATGTATTTTTTCAGGGAGATAAAAGTATGTGATTGTTGTAAAGATCCATTCAGCTGCCTAATTGTTCCATAGCTAACACATGGTATTCAAACAACCCACACATTACAAAAGCTCATCTGGGCAATCACGGGCAACTATTATTGCGACGGTTTACACTTTTCTAATACAAATGAATGGATTTTATCAAATTTTTTTTTAAAAAATAAACGAAAAAGCTGAGTATGTGTGAAAAATAGTTGGTATGAATTGGCAAGGCGAGGCTAAGCATTTTGTTCTCTTAATAGGAAATGACCTCATTTACACTGGAGTAATAATTAGTACTGCTTCACTGGCAGTTAAGAAAAAAACTTTCCCAGTATAATAAGGCAGCATCTCCTTTGTTAGGAGATCCAGATTGATTATTAACCCTTCCCGAGGAAGTCCAAGTTCAGCCGCGCTCCTCCGGGCCCATGCCGCAGGCGAAAGGTTATAATAGCTGTTTTGGAAACTGCCGTCTCTCTCCCGGATTGCCAAAGTTTCGCATGTGAGCTTTTAAGTGACAATCGGAAACACTTGGTGTCCCCTTTGAAGAAACACGGGAAGCCCCCGCCACCCCACCCACAGCACGAGAGCCCCATCGGCCCCTGAGCTTCCCCGGTGGCCCGGTGCTCCTGTCCTTTTGAAGTTTCTTGGCTTTGATTTTCGCTTGCAAGTCCCCCAACCTACAATTAATTCATAGTCAAAACAGCCCTGAGAAGGAGAAAAAGAGAGAGGGAAAGTGAGGAGAGAGGGAAGGCACTCTAGCTGGTGACTCCATGCAGGATGGTGGCACCGGAAGGGGGACAGGAGACCTTGGGCCACTGGGGATGCAGCCCAGAAAGCGGCCGGGACGTGCATACATGTGCACACCACAGACACGCATGTCCGTGTGCACGCCGCAGACACTCACTGACCTAACACCCCTGAGTGCAGGGAGAGTGACAACCGGCACTTACTGAGTGCGCAGCACGTCCCCACCGAGTTCCAAGGACTGGCCTGTATTGTCTCACTTTACCCCCATGACAGCCCACAGAGGCTCGTACTGTTATCATGTTCATTCACTGACGGGAAACTGAGGCACGAGCCATGAACTACCTTGCCCAAGGCTGAGAGCGTGTGGGTGTGGGAGGCAGGGTCTGACTCCACGGCCCATGCTCTGAGCCACACCACCCACACCGGGCAACAGTCCTCCCCTGGGGCCGCGGAGAGCCGGGCCCCAGGCAGCCACGCCGGCTGGTGCCGGCTGGTCAGACGCCCACCATCCCCCATGACTGCGTCCTCAGAGCACACACGGGCCCTGGCCCCAGGCTGCCTGGAGACCCCTACGCCTCACCCCGCTGCGGCAGATTCTGACCCAGCCCGTCCTGTAGGGCAGCGTTTTAGGGTGAGAAGCGCAGAGCAGACGTCAAGCCCCGTGTCACTGGACACAAGGCCAGGGCCAAGCAGCTGGTGCCGAGCTGCCGCCGAGCTGCCATGCTAGGGGAGCGCCAGGACGGGCACCCCAGCTCCGCCTGGAGGCCGCTTCCGCCAAGGCCAGCGCCTGGCAGGCTGTGCCCGACATCCGCGCGTCTGACCCTTTACGGGAAGGCAGACCCACGTCAGCTAAGGTGCCCTGGGGTGGCAAAGCTGAGACCACGCTGGCCCCAGAGAGAGTGACGCAAAAGGAGAAAAAATCTAGAGCATCATTAAGCGCCTTCCGATAGATTGCGTCACCACCTGAACTGAAAACAGTTCTCTCTGACAGAGGATATTCTGTATCTTCATTGATTCACGGAGATTCTCTGACACTGCTTCCCTGGAGGGGGAAAGGAGAAGTCACGGGGCAGCACCAGGTGTCTGGTCTGTGCTCCGTCCGGGCCAGCTGCAGACACAGGCACCGGCCAGGCCAGAAGTCGCTGGCCTCCCACGGCAGCGAGCACTGGGACGGTGCCCATCCCCATGGGGTGAGTTTCTAAAGGACTGGTCCCACTCGGAAGAATGTCAACTGTCTCACTTACGTTCTCTGGACTTTTGACATGTTGAAATCGCATTTTGGAGACACTGAATTCAACAAAATATCGTCTTAAAATCAATTTCACCTGTTTCTTTTTACCATTTTATTGTGCTTTAAAAAATTTCAAATTGCACACATGGTTGACATTTATGGCTTGTGTTATATTTATACGGTAGAAGCGCCGAGTCTGAGCAGAGCCGAGTATCAGGCCGTTTGGACAGCTGAGTTCGGCCGTGATAAAGGTTCACTTGTTTTCTCAAGCAGGTTTTTGGAGAAAAAGCATTATCATCAATGTCACGTGAAGTGTTGGCTCCGTGGATGTTTGCTGAAGTCAGAGTGAAAGTTATCTAAGTTCTAGCTCACCGGTGGTGGGGCGTCCCTTGCTCTTCTGTTTTATTCCATTTAGCTTAGCTTTCTAACACTGGTTGATCAGGTACCATGTGCTCCTTTGCAGGGAACGTGGAACACATGAGCTGTTGTAAAGGAGATTAGCAGCAACCCGTAGTCATGTCAGCTGCTGGTGTGCTCTCGGTGCACTGCTTTCCATGCTTTTCTGTGTGTGTGTGTGTGTGTGTGTGTGTGATGTACAGCCGTGTGTCTGTGTGTATCCATGTGTCTGTACGTCCATGTGTCGTGTGTCTATATGTGTATCTCTCCATGCGTCTCCGTGTGTACCTGTGTGACACTGTGTGTGACACTGTGTGTGACACTGTGTGTATCTGTGTGTGTGTAAATAGAGCCTGCTTGGCCATAGGAGACCGCGGGCCACGGTCGAGGGCGTGAGTCCCAGCCGCGGCTACAAAGAGAGAGCAGCTGGAGGAAGGGGAGACAGGACGCCCCAGGGGGAAATCTTGGCCAACAGCGTCTTCGACGAAGGGCTGATATCCAAAACATACCGAAACAAAAAAACAAAAACAAAAAAAACCCACTCTTAAATCTCAACAATACAAAATAAACAGCCCGATTACAAATGGGCCAAAAATCTGGACACTTCGCCAGACCAGACCTACAGATGGCAAATAAGCCGGTGAGAAGACACCCGACATCCCGTCAATAAGAAACTGCAAATTAAAACCACAAGGAGAAGCCACCACACACGGGCGAGGAGGACTGACACCGGGGACGCCGACACCACGAGCGCTGGGAGCACGCAGGGCCGCGGGGTTGCTCCCTCGGGCCGGCGGGGGTGTGAGAGGTGCGGCCGCCGGGAAGGCAGGGTGGCCGTCTCCCGACGAAGCCCGGCAGACCCCCGGCACGTGGCCTGGCAGTCGCGCTCCTCGGGGTTTTCCCGGAGAGGCTGAAACTGCACGTGCGCACGAAAATTTACACGGGAAGCTTATAGTGCTCCACTCGTGATGGTGACAATGGGGGCCACAGGATGTCCTTCAGCGAGGGAATGGGTTTTTAAAAACAGTGGTGCATCCAAACAAGGGAATATTACTCAACAGTAAAAAAAAAATCAAGACACAGATGACGTGGCAGAACCATAAACGCCTGTCACTAAGTGACAGGGCCCATCTCAGGGACTGTGTCATGTGACCCCCAACTCTGTGACGCTCTGGAAAAGGCAGAACTCGAGACGGGGAGAGACCGCGGTGGCCAGGGCTCCGGAGCGGTGACTCCGTTCTGCCTGAAACGGCGCTGGTGGGGGCGTGTCATCACATGGGTCCAAACCCCCTGGAACGGACAACCTGGAAAGTGACCCCGTGGTGCAAAGTGCGGACCCCAGGGTGTAGGAACGCGCCCACTCTGGTGCGCCGTCTGGGGCGGGCGCAGCGCGCTGACCAGGCAGTGAGAGCGGGGCACTCGGTCCGCCCACGTTTTCTGTACACCTCGGACCCATCTGAGAAACAAAGTCTGTTCATTCGAAGAGGAAAACGGGACTGGAAAAGAACAGCGCACTGGAAACCCTGGGCCCCGGCCCCCGGTGCAACAGCGCCCCCTCCGAGCACATGGCCACTCCAGTGCGCAGAGCCCGGGTCCTTCGGAATCCACCGCCATTGCTTCCCTGACACGATGATGTCCCAACGCCCCCCAGAGAGGTGCTCAGGCACCAGGCCCAGACCCCCGTGGCCGGAGACCTCAGTCCACTGCTCCTCCCCGCTCACGTGTACGCACGTGTGTGCAAGAGTGTGTGTGCATGTGTGTGTTGTTGCTCTGCTGGTCGAAGTCACAAATGAACTGACTCTGGGGCAGAGCCCAGGCCGGCCTGGCCCGGCCGCCTGCTCAGCCCGTCGCCCGCAGGGTACAGGAACGAGTGCCGGAGGGCGCGACAGCCCCACATTTGCCACATCTGTCACCAAGACAGACACTGGACGCCGCGTGAGTGAGGGACCGGGCCAAGGTGTACCGGTGGCAGGAGTGGTCCCCCAAGGGGCAGGCCTTCTGGGTGCTGCTATCTGGGTAGAGGGCGCCATCCCAACGCCGCTGCCCTAGGGACTGTCCCCTCTCCATCCGTGGTAAGTTTAGCTCCAGCTACTGGTTATTCTGGAGAAAACCAAGAAAACTCACGGGCAAGCCGATTTGGAGGCCCACACCAAGTATCTGCCTGTAATTTGCTGGTAAGGAGACGAAATGGAAACGGGGGTCCTAAAAGTATCCCTCACGCTACACAAAAAGAGAAAAGAAAAAAAGACAAGAGATTGAAAACAGCAGGGAAACCCCGGGAGCGCGCACTCTGAGGACAGAGCCCAGCGCAGGAGACAAGCGGGGACGAGAGGCCCCGGGCAGCCCGGTCCTTTCTCAGTCTGGCCCGTGGCGGGCCCCTCGCTTGTCTCACGGTGACAGTCCTGCTGCAGAAAATTCCAACATAGCAATTCACAGGAAAGAAAGGGAAAATGTCCCTTCCCTCTCATCTTTCCAGCCTTTCCTTTTGGGTAAAGATTTTACAAACATTCTTAGAAAGAGGGTCTCCTCTCTGCTCTGCCCACAGGTAACAGGGGCGGCAGGTGTTCTGGAATCAGCACATTATCAAAAAAAAAAAAAAAAAAAAATCAGTGTCACTGAAACCAGAATGGAAAATGTTTTATACATTAACAAACATTGTAATGAATTTGCACAACCTTGACCGACTGTACACCCAGCATAATGAAATGGTCTCCATCCTTTCAAAGAAAAAATTACGGATGCTAGTGCACAGCTTCAGAAAAGCATTGTTCTTTAAAAAAAAAAAAAAAAAAAAAAAACCTGCATTTTCCCAGCTACCATATAATTTGTGAGATGCATTTTTAAATGATCTGCGGCGGCGGCTCATCAGTCAGATGATCCCGATAGATAATTCACCAAACCGTCACGTGGCCCTCCGTCGCTCTAAAAGACGCGAATATATTGCCACAAGCTTTGGGAATAATGGGTGCACCTGTTTACGGTGTCACCTCTGTTTGCTAATTGTCTCCTTGAGCTACATTTTACTTCTAACGCATTTATTTTTGACAGGCCGCGTCTATTTAGAAATCACATTACTTCAAGTACAATTGTTCTTTTGTCTATCAAGTAAATGAAGTGTTGTGATACAGATTTCAGGTTCCGATTAGTGAAGTATCCAAGCCCCAAGAAGGTCAATCAGTTATTTACCTGCGGTAACGGGAGGGGGGCAGGCACCTTGAATGTTTCCCGGCTCTTGCCATTGGCCATTCTGTTACAGTCGCAACCCAGGCTGACTTAAGTACACATTCCTGGGCCCGCAGGGGCGGCGGTGCGGCCGGAGTGCAGGCTGGAGAGGGGCGCCTGCGCGCGGGGTGGGCAGGCCGGCGGGTCTCGTGTTGCCGCGCGCGGGTGGACCCGAACCCACAGATACGCCGCCCCCAGAAAGGCAGCCACCAAATCAGTGTGTTGGTGGGGTGGGCGTTGCTACCTGCTGACGAATTCTCCCATCGAAATAAATATTTTAAAATAACTTTTTAAGCTATCTTACTCTTCAGGTCTGACCCGAGGGAGTTCAGGTCACCATGAAGGTCACTACATGCGAGGCTGAGGCTGATGACAGCACAGAGCGGGGCACAGGGCCGCCCGGGGAAGCCGGCGCCGGGAACCCGCCCCCCAGGAGCAGGTGCCAGATGCCAGATTCCCAAGGACAGGAGCTCAGGCTAAATAATCAGGTGTTGGTGTCGGAAGGAGGAAGGGAGTCTGGGCCCCGTCGCGATTCTGGGGCTCAGACACAGGTGCCTGTATCCCAAGGGCCCCACGTCATTCCTACGTGTCGGCCGTCTGCCCGACTTCCCGCCTCCACGGCATGGGAACAGCTCTGTCCTGGGGAGCCTCTGAAGTGGTCACCTCCGCCTTCTTTCTTGTCCCTCCTGACCTCTTCGTCTACGGCCTGTAGGATGTCTCCGCGCCACCGCTCCCCGACCCCACCCAAGCTATCCCCTCCATGTCTCACACCTTTTGGTGGGCCCAGGCCAGAGACCACCGTCCCCACCACACACACGGAGCCTCTCCCTGTGTCACAGCACCCACATGCCCCTCTCCTGACAGCCACCTGCTGCAGGCCTATGCAGGGTGGCCACCCAGGCAGGCACCTGGGCTGGTGGAGGGCTCCAGGGACGCGCATGCTGAGAGGGGGACATGACAAGCCAGGCTAACCCTCGGTCACACTCTAAACTGGCTCCCAGGAGCATCCACCACCTCATGCATGGAAGGCCGCGCGTGCCTCCCGGGGCCTATGTGCGCTGCGTCGCGTGAGCCCGGCGCACTCGTCTCCCCGTCGGCTTCCCCCGAGGGCCCTCCCAACAGGGCCCTAGCCGCGTGCGGACAGCCGGCTCAGAGCCCTTCGCGGACCTGCTCCCACGCTCGCCAGAAAACAAGCAACGGGGAAGGCACGTGAGTCCCCTCTTGGGGGACCCCAAGGCCAGCGAGGTGGGGAAGCCTGGCCACAGAGAGTCGCAGTCGGGCCTCAGGAAGGGAAGCCCCATGACGCTTCCTCCCGCAACGACGGGCAAGGCTCTGTTCACCCGGCAACGCACCTCGACACCAAAGACCCCACTCACAGGAAGTACTTTTGGCCTTTTAAACAGCCCGCTTGTTTTCGCAGGTCAAGAGCATAAATAAAACAGTCAAGCTGGGAACTTACAAAGCTCGTCTGCAGGAAAAGGAAGTCCTTACAGATGGCCCACGTGTTCAGGCACCAGGCGGCTGAGCCTTGGGTGGCTGCGCTCGCCAGGAGGGTCGGGCAGGGTCAGACCCAGAGCTGCTGGACCAGGAGGGGCTGTTCTCTAAGGTTTTGATGCAGACTAACCGCTAAGCCCAGGCTGCGGTTGGGGTGGGCTCACAGGTGAGCTGAGAGGTGGGCTCAGAGGCGGGCTGCATCCACGCGTTACGGATACATGGCTGAGCTGTGACTGAGCCGTCCTGCAATGGTCAGTGCTGAAGCGCTAAGTATGACATTGACTCGGCCACCACTAAAGCGACTCCGATGGGTGAAATTAGGTGCCCACCCATGGCCACACAGGACCCAAACACTAGGACATCATCTCTCAACCACGGTCTCAGGAAAACGAGATGCATTGAGGTCAACGTCCTCACCGTGGTTAATGCCCTAACCCTCCTCCCCTTAAAAAGCAAGAACGGGAGGGATGGGGCAGAGATTCCTCTCCATCTGCTCTCCTGTGGGAAAGCCCAGAGGTGCGCCTACCGCCAAGGGCAGCACCACAGCCAAACCAGCCCTGCTCTGCCCATCTGCGGAGTACGCGGGTGCATATGCATGCACACAAGACTCTCAAAGCCCCGTGAAAACTCCCCGCCCACTGGAACCAGTGGGGCAGACGGCAGGACAGAGGGAGAGTCTACGGCAGGGGAAGTCTCAGGGACAACTCCAAGCCAGTGGTGACTTCTGGGGTCCGAAGGAAGGCAGAGTCCCAGATGCCTAGGGCCACAACAGCAGAGGACAGGACAAGGTGGGCCACGGCCTCCGGGGCTGAGGCCAGAGAGAGGCTGGTCCTGGCCGCCCACGCGAGGCAGAGGACACAAAGACGAGGGAGGGCCGACGACCACAGGAGCCACCAGGCCGCTTGCCTTGGGTACCTTCGCTGACATGTTTTCTTTATTCGGCATGGGCTGGCGGAGTCCCCACCGACCCCCTTTCTTTTTATCAAATATTCCTAATGTAGTGATAAAATGAGGAAGAATGAAAGATTATTATAAAACAGGACTTTTATGGCGAGCGTCTATGGCCCAGCCACACTGTTACATATATTTTCTCTAAGTAATCAGAAATGTATTGGTATTTTGAAATTATGTATCTCTAATAACACAAAAGTACTTAAGAACAGAAATAGACAGTAATGGAAAATGCAGTCAACTGTTGACAACATATAGAATTTCTGAAAGTAATTTGCAGGGAACAGCAGAGCAGATGAGTCAAAATTTTCACAAAAATATTTCTTGCCTCCGATAGTCCAATGTAATTCATTTTCTATCTCTGTTCATTAATCATTGTTAAAATTAGTGATCCATTTCTTCCACTCTGCCATCTGCACTCAGCTTCGTAACAAACATGACACCTTCCTGCATAATAAAACCTGACAACGACTCGGATGCATTTCCAAATAGCTTTCTGCCTATTCGCACCTCTGAAACGGGTTCCGTTGTCAGACAAAAGTGGATTATTTAACCAGAGCTCCTTCTTTATCAATTCTGAACACAGATGTGTGTGTGTGTGTGTGTGTGTGTGTTAAAATACGATCAAGAAAAATCCGTTAATTTTAATTAAAATGAATTTTTCCTGCCTGAAGTCGAAGGCGTTTTAAATCTGTGCCAGCCGACGTCCCTCGCCAGAGAGGCGGCTGGGAGTAGCTGCTGGGGGTAGGAAGTTTACGCAAATAACGTGTGGCTTCATCGTGTAAACTTTTCTAATAAAAATGATCTTGACATTCCAACCTCCTCAAAAATTTTTTCATTTTAATATCCTGCTTTATTTTTTTTTCACTCTTTGATCACAGAATTTCAAATACATATTTTTAGGGAAAGACCAAACAATCAAGGAGCAGGAAGAGACAGAGAGAACGCCAATGAATAATTAAACACATGCCAAGCGTTCCCTTGGGGAAGCCACCCCTGGGCCCTGCCGCAGGGGCGCATCCCCGGTCCTCCTGATGCCAAGCCATGTGGTGCCAATCAGTCTGACGGTGACAAGGATGGGGACGGGGAGCTGCAAATCAGGACAGGTCCTTACCCTCTGACAGAGCAGCCTCTGAGGGGAAAATCTGGGAGCTTCCAAGAGTGTATTACCCACATGAGGGGCAGAGCAGAGCTGTGTCCCTGCAGCAGCCTGAGCAGGGGGGCAGGGGACGCGGTGACACTAGGCAGGTGCAAGGTAAAAAGGGCACCTTGGATTTCTTCACTGCCACCCCGTCTCCCGACACTGCCCCTCCCTCGGCACATGGCGAGCCCCAACGAGGGACCTCAGAAGTCCCCAAGAATCACACGTCTGAGCACTTTGCCCCCGCCCCCGTGGCCCCACCAGGCACCTGCCGAGCTCTGTGCCCTCGAGGCGCCAGCCCCCCAGCGGGAGAGGCCAGGTGTGCGCAGCAGTTTCCACACCCGGACAGAGTGACAGGTGCCACGATGGGCAAGAGCTGCACGGGGACCATGCCACCCTCACCTGCCACGGGCGGGGCTGGAAGAGACAAGGAGGCCTCTGAAGCTGACTGCGGCTGCCACAGGCAGCGTCAAAAAGGCACAGGCTGGGGCGCCGGGGCAGGGGCGGGCCGCGCCAAGAGCGGCCGGTCCCCAGGCTCCGAGGGCCCTGCAGCCGAGGGCACCGGGGGGAGGAGGAGAAAGCAGCGCCCTGAGAGCACAGCCGACGCGAAGCCACGTCCCAAGTCAAGCACAAGAACACAGGGAGCCCTGGGAGGCCACACCGGCTTTGAGATTCGGGGGGGCTGTTGTTTGGTGACGGGCCAGGGCGTCTCTCTCTGTCTCAGGCCCTCTGTCCTGCTGCCTGCCTGTCAGTCTCTCTCTCATCCTCCCTCTCTCTCTGTCTCTCTCTCTCTCTCTCACACTCACACACACACACACACACACATACGCAGGCCTAGCGACAGAGCAGAACTTTGTCTTTAATCCCCGGTTTATCTTTCTCTGCCCTCACAGCCATGTGGAGTTTGGAGTGGATCCCCCAACTAAGCCTCATTAGAATGAGAACAGTCAAAAGACAAACTTTGCAAAAATCAAGGTTTAAAATAGAAATAGCAACTGACCCTCAGCTGCACAGATGCTGGCTGGGACAGTAACCGGAGCGACCCTTTTGTTCAACTTTCCTGGGAGACACGCACCCCAGGCTGGAGTGGGTGGATGTGTCTGCCTGTCTCATGGATGACGGAGTGGGGAAGCAGTTTTAAAATAGCCGAGGCTTCTTTTACAAAAATGTAATCACAAATTACCATTCACCCCTCAGCGGCACAAATGTCTGTTGATTCACTTAACATATACAAAATCCAAAGCCCCCTTATAAATATTTCAGAACTTGAAACCTTCCATTTTGTCCCTGGCTGGCCCGGAACAATAACACGCACATGCACATGGGTGCAGGCGTGTGCGCACACATGTGGGGGAGGGGCCGGGAGGCCGGGAAGGCTGGGAAGCCCCTCCCCCGGCACAGCCTCCCAGCCTCCCCTAGCATGTCTGCATCCTGACACCCTCAATGTCGGGTCACTAGCACGTCTGAATGACAGAATCCTGATGGGGACAGAGGGCAGGCCTCTCCGGGCTGATTAGCACCGTTTAAGAGCGCTTCCGCCAGCCGGTTCCCTTGGCTGGGCGCGCCACACGGTGGGTGGCCTTTCTGTATCAGAAGTCAACACAGAGCCGCCTCGTCTGAATTAAATTGTGGACCGAAAGAAAGATCTGATTACGCTGATTCGCAGCTAACCTTTCAGGTTTGCCAGGCCGCCGGGCTTGGAAGTCAGGCCTGGAGGCCGCGTGCCCGAGTTTCTGCGTTGCTGGGCGTTCTTGTCTTCTCCTGTGGGTTTTCAGAGTCTGGGGTGAGTGTGTGCGCGCGTGTGCGCCGACATGTGTGCGTGTGCGGTGCATGTGCGGTGCATGCACGTGAATTGCAACCCAGGCCCATCTGGGGGTTCCTTCCCAGAAAGATGCCCCGGCAGGCAGCGAGGGGAAAGCTTTTCACTTAACAGCAGACAACAGCGGAAACGCGGGGCCTGCGGGAACCCGCACCCATGTGGAAACGTGCGCCCACCAGCGCCCGCTCACTCAGACCTGGCTCTAGGACACCTCCTCTCACAGCAGGGAGGGGCTGGGGATGTGACTGGCACAAACCAGTCGCCGAGCTGGGCAGTGGCTCCGCAATGCAAACACCTGAGCGGACGCAGGACCGGGGTCGTGGGGTTGACGGTGACGCCCTCACTCCCGGCAGCACTTACCTTTCACAGGTGGGCACACCCCTCCTTTTTACTACCCCCTCCCCCTTCAGCATGGGCAACTCCGTCCACACCGAGTTCACAAAAAGAAGGGACAGCCCTGCCAGGTCGCGTGGGTTCCCCCGTCCATGGGTGGTGGCACCAGGGGGTGGGTGGCTGCTGGCAGGTACTGGCTACGGCTCAGAGACAGGACGGGGACCCCCAAAACGCTCTCTGAAGTAATCACACTGGAGCCCCGCTCTGGCACCCTCCACCCTAGCAGGTTCCCTCCCACCCCGCTTGCCGAGCAAGTGCTCACTGAGAGTCACCTGGGTCCCATACTTTTCCGAGGCGACACCGCATGCCTCCCACCCGGCTTCCCTGTCTCCTCCCACCTTCACCCAGCTCTGCCCATCCACAGCCATCGGGGACATCAGTGCCTCTCTCTGAGCTCCCACGCCTGGCCCGGGGACCAGGCTCCCCTGTCTTGAACAGGTCATTCCCACGGGGCCAGGAAGCGCCTCTCGGACAGAAACCACATCTCGTTCTCCCCGAAAAGTCTCGGCTGCTGAATCAGCTGACCCCAGGCCACCCCGGACATGGAGGCGGACACTGACCGTCAACCCAGGACAGTCCCAAAGGGTCCCTGGTCCCCACCACTCCCCACCGCAGCAGGGCAGCAACCATCACACCTCCACCCCACGCCAGCCACCGGCCCCCCCGAGTACCTGGCCCCGAGGCCCCGAGACAGCACCGCCCCCCAACACCTGTTCCCCAGGTCGCAGCCGGGAGGCCTTGCTGACCACTCTCAGCGCCCAGGCCACAGCCCTGAGACAGGAAAAGCAAAGGGCCGGCAGCACGTGGCCAGGAAGGGGGTCCCAGGCGACCACGGAGTCGACACGAGGCCACACGTAGACTGAATGTCCGCCCAAAGTTGCTCCTCATGAAGGTGTGTCATTCTGATCCCTCGGAAACCTCAGCGGGACAGCGAAATGGCTGTCTCTCTCCCACCGGACCCCCAGGGCCGATGTCCCACGTCGCCACAGTGGAAGTGGGGGACGGCCCAGCCAGCGCTGTCCCCGGGCGTCTCTGCCAACGCGAGGACTCTGGGCTCAGTGTTCTCACTTGGCTTTATGGGTGGGCGGGACTTTCTCCCATGAAATAGCCCTGCTGCCTCCTAAATGGAGCCCAGCTTCCGACGGGGGTACGGCAGCTTTGTCGTCACCGGCTTTGAACCTGCCGGACTCCCAGTAACTGCACTGCCAACGAGAGGCAGGTATGCCCACAGCGGCAGGGGTGGGCGGGGCTCTCCGTAAAACCGGCGCCCGGGAGGGGCCTGGCACACTGGCCGGGAGCCCGAGCCCGGGGGGCCTTCACCACCGTCGCCCCCAGCCACCCCCATGCCGTCCCCACGCCTCTGTCATCAACCAGTACCTTCTCAGCTCCTGCCACGGCCGGGGCCACCTGGACCATTATTGACTCAAATTTAACTTTAATTTTAAACCAACTCACCTTTTTTTAAACTTAAGCTCACCTTTAGCAATGAAATTACTGCTAGGGTGTGCTGGTTATATTTTCCTAATAGATCTGAAAATACCCTCCTGTTAGAATGTAAAATCCACGTGTCGTGTAAAATCGCCTGGTGTTGGGCGAACCGCATTGGGAGAGGACCCCGGCAGCCCAGCCTGGCCTGGGGGCGACAGACCAGGCCTGGGGTCTGAGACGGGGACACAGGCTGGGTCTCCGTCAGTCTCAAGGAGCAGGACGAGTCTGCAGGATGAAGGGCATGTCCCACGCCCCCCTTCTGGAGACCTGCCGTAGAACGGCTGCAGTGGCTGGGGCCTAGGATGTCACTTCCTAACAGAACGTCCTCACCTGGTCACCTTCCAACCTAGAGGACGACTCGCAGGAGGCACCGTGAGTGGCCGACAAACTTCATTCTGATTATACCCTAAACTCACCGCCAAGCCTGTACCCCATTCCCAGAGAGCTCTGCTTGGGAGGAGCCCGCGCCCACAGGACTGCGACGGCCAGAGGCCGGCCTGGGGCTCTGGCCAGCTGGTGACCACACCACTGACAGTGTTCTGCCCAAAAAAGCTGTCAGCAGCAGAGGGGCTGCTGAGATGAGGCGGAGTCCCCTCCCCTACCAGCGGCATCTACAGACCCAGGAGCGACTTCAGGGAATGGGCATTCCCTGGGCATGGACAACTGTCCTGGTGTCCCCAACCTGGGTAGGGCAAGGCCATGGCTCCGCATGTGCAGGACGATGGAGGCCCACAGCAGACGTCACTCACCGACCTGTGAAGGGACGGGGGTGGGCTCCCCAGACACACGCTTAGAATTAGTGTAGGTGAGACATCTGGTCGCCCCTGCAGGTCCACACCCTGATGACTGAGAGCTACACTCAGAGGAACCCTGAGAGGTACACGCTCAGACAGGCCAAGGAGGAAGGTGCCCGAGGACCGACGGTCTGTCCCTTTGCATTTTGCCCAATGGTGCGGCTCACTGGGCCTAAGGTTCACGGCGTGGCCTCTGGCGGACACCAGAGGGTCTGGAGACAGCTCCAGCGATCCGAGGTGTGGTTGTGAGGATGGGGACGCATCCGGCCTGGGAAAAGCCATTCCCACGCGGCGTGCCCTAGGACAGGTCCCTCTGACGGTGGTTGCCGCCACGGCTCCTGAAGGGTTTATGGGAACCCTGGCCCCTGGGCCCGGGCAGGGCCTGAGACTCTGCATTTCTAACAGGCACCCAGGAGCACACGTGGACGATCACCACCCAGGGTCATGTCCGTGGGAGAGGCCGCATCCCTGGCCCTGGTGCGCCCTCCAGGCAGGTGAATGTTTGACCATCGGAAGTGTGTGAGGTCATTTCTGTTGAGAGCGTCATTGCCCACATGTGACAAAATCAGAGCTGAAATGACGCAGAGAAAAGCAAAGACGTCACTGCCGGGTCCTCCTTCGTGCGTACCCGACAGCCCCACAGCCCCTCGAAATAAAAGCAGGGACTCGACTCGCTACACGTTCCACTCGAATTTACCTGAAGAAATACCAGATTTTATTAATTTGCTTCTCTCAGAGCCAATTACCAGAAACCGATCATATAATGGTCGACTTATTCCAATGTAATAATAAAAAAATAAAAAAGTTTAGGTTCCTATAAGGGACTTACGTTAAAGAACTAGTGACCTAAAAACATCCATTTGTAAACCATTCATCTGTTGAGCTGACCAAGCCCAGGCTGAGGACATGTCTGACACACTGTCCCTTCGTGCCCGAAAGTATTTTTAACTCGGGGTTGAACACCGGTTGTCAGGAAGACCCCAGAAGCCGCTGGAGGTGACAGCCCACTCTCCCTGTGTGACAGACACGGAGCGGCCAGCTGCGCCTGCTCCCCTCCGACCCGCAGGAGGACGGAGCCCACCTGGGTTTTATGGCCTCCCGTCTCCTGAGGCGTGGGGAGCAGATTGGAGGGCTGAGGGTGATGCCACAGTGCTGATCCTATTTGCAGCCACCAATGGCAGTTCCGTGGCAGACGGCATCCACTTAGCCCCCAACACGGCTCACATCGTCATCCACCGATGTGATCCACATGGCCCAAAGGACCACGGGGTCACTTTCGCCCCTGCTCCTGCACGTGGGGGTGGGGCTGGAGGGGGGACAGGCACGGGGCCGGGGGCAGACAGGGTCAGGCCTCATTGGGCAGCAGAAACGGGCCGTGGCCGCTGTCTCCGGTCTGAGAGGGCCTGTCCCCCGAGCGACGAGACCCGTCGGACTCGACGCTCGGCCCTGACCGGGCCGACACAGCCTTCGGGACAGGATGTTCACGTAACTTCCGTTTTCTGGGCTCCAGAGTTGGAACAAAGAAGCAGCAAGCCCCCATTCTGACCCTTCGAGGGAGCAGCTCCTCCCTGCGGATGACAGATGGTGACCACACACCGGCCCCCAGTGACCACCGTCCTCCCGAGACAGCCAGCCCCTCCCGGGAGGCAGGCCAGCCGCCACAGCAGGCCCCGCGTCCTCTCCAGCACCGCGATGTTTAGCCCCTCATTACAAACAGCCGACCTAAGAAGCCGGTCAGCTGCTAGCCACATGGGCGGTAATGAGCCCGAGAGCCGGGAGTTCACAATTATTTCAGATCGACTCTCTTCCTGATCTTTTATTTTATCGGCAAACATCCTCTTGGCAGTGGGTATGGGGCTGGAGCTTAAATGAAAAGAAACGCGGGGAAGGGTCCCGCCAAAGGCACGGCGTACGAAAGGAAAACACTCAGACCTCAGCCTTGGCCTTGACCTTTCGCTGTCTTTTAACATTAAACATTTGCCCCACCTTCCAGAAGATAAATGTGGCTTTTGATGACAGCCAATGTTATCTGAGGATTAAAATAGCCCTCTTGCAGTGCTCAACATTAAAGTCTTCCGCATTTGCAAAATTGCAAACAGATGCAACTCAAGTACCTGCAAATAATCTGCCAAGACCAATTTCAAAAGGGAGATTTCAAAATATGTGGAAGTCATTAGGACATGTATTATTTTTGCAATGAATAGGCGCCAGGAGTGTCTCAAGGAGCAGATGGGTGCTACTTTGTTTATAAAAGATCAACAGAATAGTCGGCTGTAAATGAAGACATATAAGCTACATGAGACGATTATGGTGGAATGGCGAACATTTCAAAGCTAATTGTAATGGTCTTTTAAGATCTGAATTCCTCATTTCTTACTGCATGCTAAAATATCATTTTAGTTTTGGGTCTTGATTGATATAATTACCAAAATGACAGAAAATTAAAGTAAATGCTGTCAGTTTTACTGTTGTAAATGTTGTCACTTTATCACTTGTTTACAGTGGCACCAATACTGATAAATGAATATTTTTCAACATGAAGGAAAGATGTGACCTCCGTCTCCCGGAATCTTCGGGAAGGACAGCCCCGAACACAGAGAACCCAGGCACACAGTAGGGCATGCGCCACGTCAGGACAGACGCGCCGGTGGCTGCCCCCTCACCCGGCCCAGCCCCAGAGAGCGCGGTCTCACGGGGAAGCCGGAGACGGAGCCGGAGCCGGCCAACCCTCGCCCTCCCGGGCCTCTGCCTGCCTGCGCCGCCGCCCGGGCGGGACCGCGCGAGGGCCCGGCTCTACCTTCCCGTTTTATGTGGCTAATCATGTGAATTAGATAATTACTCATGGAAATGTGATTAAACACACGTTGCTATTGCCGATGCCGAATAGGGAAGAAAGTGTATTTCTGCGAATTGCTTTTAACATAAATAGCAAACTGGGCTCGGAAAAAAATGTCCAATTAAGGCAACACCTAATGACAGGTGGGCTGATTCCATGACTTGCAAAGACGCAAACTGGGCACCAGGGAACGAGGGACCGGCAGGCGGCCCGGGTGTCCGTCTCCACACACAGGAGCACTTCCGGAACTTCAGCAACTCCAGCAGAGTTGGGGCTCCCCTTCCCCCTTCCCTAAAATTAACTTTCTGTGGGGCAGTGAATTGGGTGGGCGGCGAGGTTGGGAAAGAAGGAAAAAGAAGAGAGAGAAACTTGAGCTGCAGCCACAGGTAAGAAAGGGGACCCGGGGGGCAGCCGGCCCAGGAGGAAGGAGAGCGAGGGCGCACCAGCTGGCAGCCTGCACGGGCTCAGGACCCCACTACTGGCCACCGCCCTCCCCTGCCCACCCTCTCCTCGGGCCCCAATCCCCCAGCGAGGCGGCCACGGCGGAAGGCCGTTGGCTACAGCATCTCCATCCCCCATGCCGACCCGCCAGCCCACGTTCCCGTCACTCACTGAGCCACGAGCACATCTTCTCCCGTGTCAGGGTCCATACAGACAGGCATCCGCGCCCTACCATCGCTGATGAAATTTGTATTGACTCCAAAATCAAAGGTAATGAGAAGAAAATTGGTTCACAGCCTGCCCCGACAGTTCCAGACTGCTGTATCGAAGTTGCGGAAAGACATTTTTTTTATTGTGTCCAGATTTCAATTAAGGACATCGAGCTGCCCCATCCTCCCATTAGGAGTTCGGACAGAAGATCAGGTTTAAGAAGTTTCACCAAATTAATTACTGCACGAGTATCTTGCTTTTCTGCAAAACCTTCCTGTTTCACAAAGAGAAAGTGCCCTACATGCAAACTGCGGACTCGTGGGGCCGCCCAACTGCGTGTGTTAACCTAACGTGTTCTCTAGGTTCACGCGTGTGTTTCTGGGTCCAGTGGTGCATGAGTGTCGGTCATGAAATCCTAGAGCGTCTCAGCCGGAATCCTGTCCCTACAAGTTAGGTTTTAGTGACAAGCCAGAGAGGCTTAATCTAACCCCTCTGAGCTCTTCAGCCAAATGCTCCCAACAAATCCATAACAGTGACCCCACAAACAAGCACCCCAAAAGCCACAAAGGATCCATCCTCTTTTGAGTGAAAAAAGAGAAAGGGACATACCCACAGCACTGTCACTGCCCCGATCCTGAGTAAAAATGCAAATTATGCCACACGGTGCTAAATTATTCTGGGATATTTCATAATGTGAATTAATACCCACTAGAGGCTAAGATGGGATCATCAAACTCATTTCACATAAGACAACGCATTTAACCACCCGTGACTCAATGAGTGGGACGTGAACACGCGGTCCAGCAACACCAGCCAGCCCTCCAAGGCAGGTCACCGTAGCCCGGAATGACCCGTTCCAAAGACCCTTCCGTCCGGGGATGACTTTCTCAGCCGCAGGCGGGGCATTTCCAGCTCGCCCCCCCCCCCATCCCGCCCCCACTCAGACGAGGATGAAATCACCTCCGTGTGGAGCAGGCCGCTCCGGTCCCCGCGGCCTCCAAAGCGCAGGGGACACCCCTGCCACCAGACTGAACCCACGGACACTGAAGCCTTCGGCCACTTGGCGTCGGCGCTGCGGGTGCCCGGCTCCTGGGCGGCCGAGGCAGATGGCACCTTTCCATCCACATTCCAGAGGAGGGCTGAGTGATTTTTTATTTTTTTTTTAAGATTTTTCAAACAAGAACAATCCGATTGAAGACAACACTCCGGAAGACAGACAGAGAAAAAAAAAAAATCAAAGGCTCGCTACCCCAATGCCAAGTGCGTCCCTAACACCCGAACAAAAGGCAGGCTGTGCTCGCCGCCTGGAATCACGCGCCCACGTGAATCCGAGGAATTCGGTGTATCTGACAGCTTCTCCCCGCCACCCATAGCATCTCTTCCCGCCTCGCCGGGGCTGGCACAGGAGAATTCGGTAATTGAGTGGTAGGGAGCATGTGCCCTCCTTGCTGGAAGATGACAGATGGATTATAAAAACTTCAAAGCGCTGCGTCTCGAGCACCAGGGGAGAGATAGTGGGTATTTGAACTCTCCGCCTTCCCCCAGGAGACAATGGCACTGTGACACCGAGCATATATCAAGGCATGGTGTAACCAGATAGACGTAATCTTTCTTTTCACTGAGTATTTAACATTCTGTTAGGAACAAGTTTCAGCCTGGCTCAAGTGAACTCATCTTCATGCAAATCGTCACCGTGCGCTGCCGACACCCCCCCCCCCAATGTGGCTAAATCAGTCTTTCTCCAAACTGATTTTTTTTTTTAAAGAACAGGAACGGCGTCTGTGTTAGGGAGAAAAAAGCAAAAGCCGAGTGTTGGGTAGGCTGAGCACCTTTTCCGACCCACAAATCTGACGAGGCTTTTATTTGCGCTGCATGTCCCCGTCCCTGCAACGAAGGGCAGGCTCTCACTCACAGCTCATGGGCCGCATGTCACCAATTACTCGTCTCAAAGTGCAGCCGTGACTCACCTGAGCCCCGCGGCCCCCACACACCGAGTGTCCCCACTTCTCCCTGCCACCCCAGCCCAGACAGGACACACACGGCACAGCCTACAGGTGGGGATGTCACACGGTCGCCTCGGTTAGGCCACCCAGACCCACCTCCGAGCTGCAAAGAACAAATCTAAACAAGAAGGAATGACCAATCCTAAGCAGCGTTTAAAACCCCAGCTCTGCAGTGCAGCACGGGGACGGGGGCTGGCCGCTGTCGCGATGGCCCCGTGACAGATCGCGTCCCAAGCCCCGAAATACCACTCCATGCTGAAGCCCAGCCTGCAGAGGGGCTCGCGCCCACGTGATGAATCGTACGCCCAAAAAAACCTTCGATTTTCTATGTCTCTTAAAATTTTGATAGAGACATAAAATGGCTTATAGAATTCTAATTATAGCAACAGACTTCAAAAAATGTCTCAATGTCAGAGATTAGTGAATCAAAGGCACATTTTTTAAATCAATTCTTCTTTCTGAATATTAACAGTATTTATCATTCTTACTGACCCTGGAACACCAGCGAGGGATCCTGTCCGCCCCGGATGAGGAGGCGGACGGAGGAGGCCTTCCAGGGTGGAGCTGAGCCCAGCGGCCCAAAGTCCCAGGGGCGTGAGCCACAAGGGTCCACATCTCAGTGACCAGTCCCGGGCCTTCCCAACTGCCTGCTGCTCACCATCCTCCTCTTCTCAAAGGAGCCTCTTCCTTCTTGCAAGGACCACAAAGTAAATGGCATGACCATTCAATGACTTTCCAGAGAGGCACGGCAACTTTGTAACATAATTAGACGCCCTGGAGGTGCCACCACTCCGAATCTGCCTCCTCTCCTCCCCCTGGGGAGGAACGATACAATACGTCGAAAAATACCAAGATGGTGGATCTGGGATCTGACCCGAAGTTGACCTGTCTTGGCCTCCATCACCCTCAGCACCTCAGCCACGCCTTCGGGCAGCCAAGGGGCCCCTCTTCCTGGGCCTCTTTATGGGCGTCTGTCAACGCCGATAGTTACGGGAGTCACAGGCTGCCATGCCTCCTCACGGGGAAAGGGAGGCACAGGGCTCTCAAGCTGATTGAATACAGATGGGCAGAAGTCCCTCCCACCTTCAGTCCTCCTGGGCCTCAGGAGTGCCGCTGGCCTGAAGGAGGTGTGGCCGGGGCACATCCGTCACCTCCCACGCCCGGGGCCCCTCACCCCTCAGCTTCCTCCAGGCCCCCCTGGAAGGCAGTGGTGTGGGGTGTGGCCAAAGCCAGCCAGGGCCACCTAAGACTTCAGCAAGTGCTCCCTATGGGGAACATCACGTATTTTTGAAAGACAAAAGAATTTAATGTCTTTAGTATTTCGAGGCCAAACTATCCCTCGGCTAGTCAGCCAGATGTGAAGGGGGCTGTTTTTAGAGGGGCCAGGAAAGCATCAGACGCCTGTAGCCCCGCTCGCCGGCCTGCACGGCGTCGCGCAGAAGCGTCCGGTGCCTTCGCCCTGTGCGGGCTGAGCTGAGCACCGGCGTGCGCCTGACCGCGTGGGGTCGGGGACCCCACGCTACGCTCCACCACGAACTGTCCATCATTTCCAAGCTGTCCGGTTAATGAAGGGGAAAACGTCGCGGGTGACACCAGCCGCATGAGGGGCGGTTTCCAGTTGTCCTGCAGGATAGAGACCCAGGGCCACAGACAGAACACTGTCCCTCCCCCACCCCCCAACATCCAAGGTGACCCCCGGGGGCTCCCCGCCGACCACAGAGAACCTAAGTACCCAGGTAGCTGAGCTGCGGGATGGTGGGGTACAGACCGGCCCCACACATCCACCAGAGAGGCCTTCACCCCCAAGGCCCGGAGACGCAATCGAGCAGACCACACGAGCCCTGAAGACTGTCCCGAAACGCAGAGACAGGAACAGCAAAATGAAATTGGGGTTTTAAGTATCTGACACGTGAAACCAGGCCGCTCGAAAATAAAAAGCATCAACACCATCACAGGTGGGAAAATCAAGCCAGTCTGTCCTTTCACCGGCTGCGCACCTGCGGGTCCCGGAGGCAGGGCGCAGAAGGGAGGGACGCCACGGTCACTCCGGTGACCGGCGAGAGGCCACACAGGTCCTGAGTCTACAAGTCCCTTCAGCTCCTGGGCTGCAGAGCTCAGAGACATCTCTGAGTGGGGGCCTCTCCCATCTCTCGGTGCCCAGCCCTGGCCAAGCCCCACCCCGTTTATCAGCCCAATCGGTCAGCTCCGCCAGCCACACCCCCAGGACCCCTTCAGAAGGACGCCCAGCAAAGCCCAGGAAAGCATTCCTGAGGCAGACAGATGCCAGGGACACGCGCCCACACCCCGAAGCCACCCAGCCCTTGCTCCTCGAGGCCCCGTTCATTCCCCACGCTCAGCCTGGGCGGTCACCATGACAGGACAAACCTTCCCACCACCCACTAGTGTCCCCTGTCCATGAAACACAGACCCCAGCACCGATGAGGGCGGCCGGGCAGGTCTTTGAAGGGAGCCCACGTGAGAAAGCCCTTTTTAAAAGTGCGCCTTCACGGCTCTTCTCCGCAGTGATCCCCGGCCACGGCGGAATGTAAACACCGCAGGAATAGACGGAATCGCGAATTAAGGATTTGGACGCCTTGCTTTAGAAGTAATCTTCAAAGAACGCCCATCCCAAACATCAGAGTCGCACAACAAGGCTCCGCGCGCCTGTGACTGCCTGGGAAACGGCACGGGTCACACCTATTATCACCAGTCGGGTCCTGAATTGCTTTTAAAAATCAATAGAAAACATGTTCTTACATCTCAGCTACTTGGCAAGAGGGCAGACTCAGAAGGCGTTTGTCTTTACCGAGAGAAGAAGCCATTCAAAGGATGTCCCCCCAACGTTTCCAGCAGTGGGCGTGAATGGTGACTAAGTTTTCAGCGTCGCTGGGCTAGATCCTCCCCAGCAAAAGGCCCTGGAGCCTGGTGGCTTTGTGAGGCGTCACCTGGCCCCCACCTCCGCTCCCCTAGAGGGCGCAGAGCAGCCCGCAGCTCCCTCTCTGTCCCCGTGGCCAACTCCGGGCAACCACGGCATGGTGAGACAGGGAGGTGCTACGGGTGGGGGTCTCGAGAGGTCCCCAGCACTCTGAGCCCCAGGCTCCGCGTTTGGAAAACAAGACCACGTGCAGCACCCTGGCCCCCACCCCCGGTGCCCCCAGCATCAGTATCTGCGTTCGCCGCTGCGCCACAACCTTCGTTCCCAGCCGTTTGCAAGCTCAGGGCCGGGCGGTGCCTGGGTGTTGGCCCAGGGGCTGAGGGAGAAGGGTATGTGACCCACGCTGTTTCTCTTCCTCAGGAAAACTCCGGGGAGGCCACCCCCAAGCCCCAGTGCAGGACCCACGAGAGGAGCCGAATGCACTTCTTTAAGCCTGAGACCCAGAGCATCCTTTAAGGTTAAATCTTTATGAAAATCACAAGCGTCAAATGCTGAATGGTCCATTAATTATGCACGACCGAGGGCCTGGGAGAGGCTCAGCCCACACTGGGCAGAAAATTGAGTTCTTTCATTTGATGCGAAATCTGCGCGTGGTGATGACTTGCTCGTCCTGCTTAATGTCACCACACTTCTGGGGAGGGGCGCCAAGGAGACAAAAGGGCCAGGCGCCCATGCACCCAAGGGCCTGAGGGATGGCGTCTCCTCAGGACCACAGCCGCCGCCACCCCGCGGGCTATGGGCACGCCATCAGCAGGCTATGGGCGGGGCCGTGGTGGCGCCAGTCCCACTAGCCCCGCTGGGCATCAGGAAGGCCCTTTCTAAGGCACGCGGGGTGGGTGGCTCGGGGAAGGCCAGGGGTCCGCCCCGCCGCCTGTGCTCGCTGGAGCCGCACCCTTCAAGGGCAGCTCCCCAGCCTCACCTTCTGGAAACTGGAAGGCTTATCGGACCATCCAGCCTTTGTTGGTTTTGTATGTGTTGTTTCCTTTCGTCCGCGGCTGCTAGTTCTTAAAATCACAGGCGAAACTGTGGGTAAACTGAGGCGACTCCCTGTCGTCTTGGACTGTTTTCTGCGGGGCTGGAAGCCGCACGCGCAGACCCAGCCGCCACGCTGGCTGCCCGCGGCTGCGCAGGAGCAGGCTCGGCCGGCGCCCTGCCCACGGGGCACGCGTGGCTCACGAAGACAGTCTCGGCGCGTGGAGGTCCAATAAAGGGCTTGTGGGGCTTTCCGAATGCCCAGGGTGAAGCTTCCCGATGCTGCCGCCCGTCCTGCGAAGGGACAGGTTCTCGGGAAGATAAGTATCTGGAATGACCACTATGGGGCGGCCAGAATACTCTGTGATTTGGCAAAGTGTCGCCGAACCAGGACGACCTGAGTGAAACCAAGGAGGCAACACTCAAAGCTTGCTGACGTTTCACCATTTCTCCAGCTTCAACGCATAAAACTAGCTGTCACAGCAGCACTGGGTCCTCCTGGACCGGCCTAGGGTCCGTGGACGTCGGCAACGTCTACAAACGGGGCTCTCGGGTGGCGCCCAGGACAGTAGTAGGTAACGCGCCTCCCGACCTCTCCCTCCTCCGCCAGGGCTTGTGAGTGACAACTCAGCCGCATCTCCCCGCTGCACAGACAAGCGGTCAGCTGGGGCGAACGGTCACCCGACAGACCAGCCAAGCGAGGGCGGGGCCCAGACCTGGGCCTCTGCCCTGCCCTTGGCTCTGACTGGATACCGACTGCTGGGGGCTCATGGTGGGAACCCCCGCAGGTCACTCCATTGCACTCATGCAACCCGAGAGCTGGGGCACAGCGGTTACATAGGAAGCTGAGGACGGGGGCACCCCGCGGGAGAGGCTGGGCAGCAGACGTGGGTCGGTGATGCCAAAATCCCAATGGGAGGCGGGCAGAACCAGGTCCCCCAGCCCTCTGCTGGGGGTGGAATTCCCTCCTTAATTCGAGGCAAAAACCATCCCCCCGAAGCATAACATGAAAGGAGTTCTTACTTCACCAGATCGAGAAACCCCCTCGCGATAAGCACCCCACCCCAAAGCTCTGGTTGCCGGCGCAGCAGTGTCCGGCAGCCCCCCTAGAGGCGTGTGCTCTTCGCGTTTTAAAAGTAATTAGCAGACTATTTTACTCATTGAATTGAAAGAAAAAAAAAGGAGGTAGCGAATAGTTTCTAGCCCAAGGGGTCTATAAATCATGAACACATCACTGGGAAATTATTCTAAATCTTTTCAAAAGACTCGTTTTCCTAGTCCTCTCTGGTCCTTTGTTGAGGCACGTGCCCATCGCACTCTCCCACCCTGGAGGTGCCAGCACGCGACGGGGCGGCGTGGGCTCGGGAGGGGCCGGGACACCCTGACGCGCGGAAGCAAGAGGAAGGGCACCCCTGTCTTCAGGGAGCTTCGCTCTGGTAGCAGAGGAGAGAGGGACATGGGGAGACACCCTCGGACCCAGTTCGCTGAGCAGAACAGCCACAGGGGCCGGGAGGGTCCCCCAGGGCACGCGGGGTTCAGCCCACCTGCTACTTTTCAGTGGGATTCTGGGCAGAGGACTTGTGGGGAGGAGGAAAGTGAACTGCCAGGCCCCCGGGAAATGGAATCTTCCAGTCGCACATGCACCGTCAAGCGCCCCAAGACGGCAGTCACTGGGGCGACAGGACGTGACCTAGGGTGGCCGTCCCTCTCCCTCCGCAATCATCCTCTGTGATTCGAGTGTCTCGTTGAAGCCAGTGGGGCTGCTCCACCTTGCTCATCAGACAGATGAGCACCGCACCAATCAGGGCGTCGAGAGGGCGTCTCCTCCAGACTCCGCGGCTCCTCTGCCTGGGACCCCCGTCAAGAGCTGCTGAAGGCGAGGGCGCGGAGCCTCTAACGACGCGGCCTCTGTTAATCAGGGCCCCGTGCAGCTGGCTCTCAGCAGTAACGAAAACCGACGAGAAGGCTCCGTGCCCAACGTACTGATGTCGAGGGAGAGGCCAGTGGCGGGGACAGCGAGGCCCACCTTGGACAAGGCGGCCCGAGCAGGGCAATGGCTTCAGAAGAGATGCCTTGGTGGTCTCAACACAAGAAACACCCTTGACCGAGCAGTGCCCCACGAGGGACAAAACCTCAGCAGTCACACAGGCGTGGAATTTTCTATGGAGAGACAGCTCTCCTGCTGAATTCCTATTGGGCATCGAGAACACCCACACCCCCCACCCCGCTCCCACCTCTAACAGGGACAGTGGGCACGTCACGAGACGCTGTCACATGATACAACATTGCCTCAAAGGGCCAAGGACAAACTCCCAAATCCCTATTTTTCTTCAGGAAAGTAGTGTTCTTTCAGAACGCATGGATTAACTGGCTGCCGTAGCAAGTCCCTGTCCTAGGTGTGCGGGGAGTCACCCCGGCCTGGGCGGGGCGGGGGGGGGGTCCTTCTGTGAGAGGGAGGGCGGGAATGTGCGCTGACGGCAGGCAGCATCGAGGAAGGTAGATCCCGTGGGGACAGTAAAGCAGGATCGTGAGCCAGGAGGGGATGGAAGAGGAAGGCCAGGGGGAGCCTCTCTAGAGAGGTGGCATTTGAGTGAGAGCTGGGGGGCGAGCCGAAGAGGCTAGGTGAAGGGCGCAGACGGGCGGGTGCCAGACAGAGGGAACGGCGTGGCCACTGAAGGCCCCGGGTGTGGCCCGGCCAGCAGGTCCAAGGAGCTGGGACAAGGCCAGTGGGACAGGAGCCTGGAGGACGAGGGGCGCGGGGTGGAGGTGGGGGCAGCACAGCAGACACATCAGACCTTGAAGGCTCCATCCATCAACTTGAGCTTCTAAAATCCTCCTCGAGCAGACGTTCGGCTCCGCGTGAGCAAAGCGGCCTCGGTTCCGGTCCGGCCTGGTCTAAATCTTCCTAACGTGCTCTTCTGGTACATCCCAAAAGGAAGGAGCAGCTGGCTCTTCCAAACAACCCAAACCCCAGGGACAGCCCCCAGGCTGGGCAGTACTGCCCTCCTGGCCGCTGCCCAGGTGGGTCACGCCCCCACGTCCTCGCCGGCCAGGTGCTGAGAGAGGTGTCATGTGCCAGATCGCTCTGAGACGGACAAGACCTGGGGGCGGAAGGGGTCCGAGCAGAGAGCTGGCGGGGCTCCTCCCGGATGCCCGGCCGCCAGCCTTGGTCCCAGCAGACCAGAGGTGAGGCGGCAGGGGGCAAGCATCTCGGTTCTGAAATTCTCCTGTAATTATGGCTTTAGTCAAGAAAATGCACATGAGTTCACAGGATGATAAATATTAGCACGCTTCTCCAAGTTCAAGCGAGTCGTCAACAGGACAATTAAAGCCGCATCAATAATGCACGTTGTATGTTATTATCTGCTATTCTAAATCCAGGCCTTTGTGATCTCCGGAGAACAAAGGGGGGGTAGCCAGTAATGCAAATACTTTCTGCCCAAGCAAGAGGTGCGATTGTGCCCTAAGGACGGAGCACAGCACCTGGGGGCGGGGTGGGGCGCGCTCGGGAATGCGGTAGGAAGCTCGCGGGGCGGCGGACAGCACAATGGGGAGTTCTGAGCCCTGCGCGGATCAATCTGATCGTCACGTGGCCCCATCAGTAGCTGCCTGAGTAAGTGCTGGCATTGACCTCAATCACCAACAGTCGGTACTCAGAAATCAGAAACTCTAGATTCTTCTAGAAAAGGAGGAAGCGGGGGAAACTTTGGGTGAAATTAATGAACATCAAGGCAGGTGGCTGTAAGAGCGACTGAGTGTGTGTGTGTGCGCGAAAGAAAGGAAACAGGGCAATGGCGTACATACACACACACCCACGTGCACACGTACCCACTCATTTATATGAAAACCTATGTAACGCGGTGCCACGCTGGAGCTGGGAGCGAGCCCTCCCTGGCATACAAATGGCACGGCGAAACTTTTTCATTGTTCCCCAAGACAAAAACCTACACAATGCGGGCGCTATACATCTGCAGAATCAAAAATCATTTTACTCCAAAAATAACTCGCAAAGCATTCTATGCGCTCGGACGAGGGGCGGGCATTAGGGCCACTATTTGTTGACGCTCTGGGAGGCAGGCTTGAGGAGAGAAGTTTCCTCCAAGTTAATGAGCCAGACATAATAGAGCCCCGTCAAAATATTGACTTTCTTTAACCCTACCTGTTGTTGGCACTCTTCTCTAAGTGGGAGGAAAATACAATTTTTTCTTTAGAGAGATCACCTGCTATTATTACATTACTGGCTATTATTATGGAAAAAGGAATCCCGTGTTACTCTTCAAGATTCACAGAGAACAATCCCGCGAGAAGTCACGACAGGGACTGAAATGAAACCCCCAGTGCTTCCCGGATGGCTGTTCCTACCAACTGAAATGCTTCCTATGAGGAAAAGGAGGTATCGTTGGTTCAAACTTCATAAAATATATGTAAATTTAGATCTACAGTTATATACTTGGGTAAAATATTATTCCAACTAAAGCACAGAAATGAAAATGATTATCTTCACGCTGATCACTTTAAAATACTCAAACAAACGGAAAAAACAGGGGACCACTCTTTCCCAAGGTCTGCTCCCTTCTTTCTGCTAAAGAATTATTTTGTCTGGTGCTCTTAAACACTTTTCCTCTTCATTCATCCCAGGCTTCTGCTAAGGAGGGGAAATCTTTAAGCGACTTTTCCGGAAGTGTAATAAAAGTCATGCATTCGTTTCCATGATTTTTCCATTGAGTCATTTACATTTTAATATTTTACATGGAGGTTCCGATGGTGTGAAATACGATATGTATGCAGACCATTTGGAATGTTTACAGTTATTTAATGAAATTTACTTAAGCATTTAAAATCAAATGATAAGGGAAAAAGTTCAGTATCCTAAGAGCCAGGACATACTTTATTTTCCACTCAAACCTTAACTTTAGGGTGGAAGCTGTCATTGTAACCGTGTAAGGCATGAATCCCCAGCCCCACGTGAGAAGGCCCTCCTGGGCCCTGCAGGGGACGTGCGCCGGCCGTCCCCTTCCCGAAGGTGCCCAGGAGCCCCAGAAGGCGCGGGGCGGTGGGAACCTGCTCCAAAAGCCAGGACCCCTGAAGCGCGGACAAACTCGAGGCGGCCCTGTGCAGTCCCCCCATCCCCCCGCCCTCAGCCCACTTCCTGACAAGGTGCCGCGCTCAGTAACGACGTATGGCAGGGAGGTTAGCCCTCCTGAGGCCATGACAGGGAAGAAAGGGGAGTTTGAGAGGTTCAGGCAAGACTCCAGGGGTCCCCCCTTCTCCTTGGAGACCTGCAACCTGAACAGGTAGAGCCGCGACAAGGGCAGGTCCCTGCAGTGGGGTGGGACGCGGGCGGAAGGGAGGGGACAGCAGAGGACCTCTGCGGAGGCACAACAGAAACTAGGAGGCAGAGAGCTTAGCCGTGTTTGCCTTTGCAGCTACCATGTCTCCTCACTTGTCCCCGTGCGGGGCCCATGGGGCAACGTTCAAGGGGCATTTGTAGGATGAATGAATGGGTGGATGGGGCATAGGAAGAGGGGGGGCTGGAGGGAGGGACCCCTTGCAGGAAGACGCTGACTCTGGAGGGTGGGAGGCCAGGCGGCAGGGGTCTCTGCAGCAGGACTGGGCAGACTGCCCTCCCCGTGGAGCCGGGGGGCAGCACAGGCAGACGTCTCCCCACAACCCCCACAGTAAAGAAGACCGCGCTGTTCCCGGGGACACCCCCGGGAACAGCCACCCTGGCCTTCTTTCTTCTCCCGGAACTATGACCTTTCTAACGTCAGGCCTCGGCACATGCCGTCCCCTCTGCTAGGGGTTCTTCCCACCCTTCGCCCCACAGGCCCCTTCTCACCCGGAGTCCTCTGAGCGGCACCTGGCGGAGAGGAGGGTCCCCCACAGGCCTCTGCCGCCGCCACTGAAATGACCACGATTGTGTCTCTCTCGCGACTTGGCCTATAGCGGCAGGAACCGTGGAGCCGGGTGTTCCGTGGGTCCACAGGGCCTAGCTCAGCGACCACAGGTCGGCGGGGCACCGATCTGAGGGAAAGAACTGAAGGGCATGATGGCGGCACCAGGACAGGTGTGAACGGGGGCGTGTGCCAGACCCCCAGCTGCCCCAGGATCTGCTGCCGCTGCTACGGCTCTCCCTTGGGTGGGAACAGGGGAGGAGGCTCCAGGACGTCTGGGCCAGAAGCCTCGGTTCTCGGCGGCTGGCTCGGTCCTGGGAGGTACAGGCCGGTGTCAGGAGCGCCACACGCCACAGGCACAAGCTCCACACACGGGGCCCAGCGGCACCGTCCACCCGCCTGGTGACCCTGGGCAAATCACACTGCAGGGACACGCCTCCTTTCCTCCATCAAAAAAGCAGAAGGTTCTAAGGATTACATTAAACGATACCTTGCATTTTAAAGCCCAAGGCCACTGGTATAATAAGCACTGAATAAGTGCTAGAGGTTTGTGGTCTTCACCTAAATTTCCCTCCCCACCCCGGAAGTTGGGATCTTGTTTCTCCCTGTGACGTCCCCAGGACAGTCCCTCTGTTGAGAGGATGGCTGGTGTTTTCCTTCGGTGACAGACTTGGGGTGTCCCCTCCAGGGAGGGTGAACCAGCCCAGAACCCCACCCTCCCGCCACGGGAGAAAGGACAGGAGTCGTTCCGCCCCCCTGCCTCTCTCAGGGCCGCCCCGTCCTAAGTGCCCTGGCCTCTAGCCACGGCACCAATTTCACACATCAGGCTCCCCTGAGATTAGCGGGAGCAGGTGTGTCAGTGTGAGGTTCGTGGGAGTCTCTGGTGTGTGCACATATGTGTCACACGGAACCCGGAACCTCAGGGATCATCGTTGCTGTGACCACTTGTGCCGCGTCTCACACGACAGCCCCAGGGCGACTCTCTCCACTCACGGCACCACCCTGCCTCGCACGTAGGAGGCCCTCCACGCGCCCTTTTTGGGGTGGAATTGGTGAAGGGGCGCACAGCAGAGCCTCCACGGGGCCTGTGGCTCAGGGAAAGTGAAGAGCGGGGCCCATCCCACTCCTACTGAGGGCCCAGCGGCCGGCAGGCTGTGTGTGCACATGGGCGTGTGTGCACATGTGCAAACACGCATGTGCTGTGTGTGAGTGCACGTGTGTGCGTGCCCCAGAAACGTGGTGCCAAGGTTTGAGGGGTGGGGGTGGGACTGCTTGCTCAGTGAAGACATAGTCCCACTCGCACCCTGCACCCTCCATGAGCCCCGCTGGCCCTTTAAACACACATCTCCCGCAACACAAAGGGGGCCTGTCCTCGAAGCCTTACTGGTCCCTAGGCGCGCAGCCCAAGGACCAGCCAGGGGAGCCAGGGGAACCAGGGGGAGGGGCCCACCCTCCGGCCCAGGCTCTGCAGGTGGCCAGCGCCCCTCCCTGAGGGCGCGGTGCTCATTTCTGAAGGACTGAACAGAACATGGACAGGGAGTCATCGTCGCAGCTGGCCAGTCGCTGAAGTGCTGGTCTCAGGCTCGTTCATTAATCACTTTCTCTCTTTTCATCCCGATGACACGGCGAGGGAGGAGGAATCGTCCGATTCTACGGATGAGAACACCGGGGCTGGGAGACAGAGACGCTCCGGTCGCAGTCGGCACCGCGCAGGCACCGGGCGCCGGGCCTGGTCCCGCCTCACCGGCCCCCGCTCTTTATCACTGTGTCACACGGCTTCAAAACAACACACAAAAAGGCTGCCGGCACGTCCTCATTTACAAACGCGACGTTTCCAGCTCAGTGGAATCGGCATCTTAATCGTGGAATGAGGGAGGGAACACCCCTAAAAATTAAATTATGCAAAGAAACTAACTCATAGATATTGATAAATCAAGCAACGCAGGTGCGATGTAACCCTTGCAAAAAATTTAATTAGAAAGTGAAATGCACACAAAGGTTCCCCCTTTGGCCTCTCTTCCTCTGGAGCAGGGTACGGTGAGTGGGCAGTACGCGGTCCTGCAGCTGACCTGAGGGTTCACGGGGGGCTGACGCGAGATTACTAAGAGGAGGGGCCCCTCGGTTTCCCAGTCCAGCGACCTCACAGCCCACCGACCCCCGAGATGGAGCCGGACAAGCACAGGTGTGTTTGCCCATTCCAGCACAGGTGATCACATTCGAATTTGGCGCTGGGTCCCGCTCAGCCCTCTGATTCCTAGAGAAGTCGGCAGCCTGGCCCCAGCCACACCCCGACCCGGTCACTGCCCGGCCCCTTCACAGGGACCTCCGCCAGAGGCCAGCCTCCCCGAGAAGGGAGTCGAAGAGACCAATTCCAGCACAACCGACTGTCCCGAGGAACGAAGCAGCCAGGAGCCCCTCGCTCTTTAGACCGGTGAATGAGCTATTTTACTGAAGGTGGTATCTGGAGATCACACACAAAAATTACATGGTTTTTATCTGAGCAATATCATCAGGCAAAGGAAGGAAAAGTTTCCTGAACAGCTGACCCCCGCTGTCCCCAAGACCCACACAGGGCCTGAGCGGCCAGGCCCCCAAACCCGGCAGAGTGAGTGGGGCCTGTGCACAAGTCGCCTGCCGCCTGAGCTCCTGTCAACCTCAGAGACGGGCGGGGAGACGCGGGCCGAGGCGCCAGGCTCGGGAGATAAACGGGCAGAGCGTCAGGAGGCAGTCGGTTCTTTAGGGAGGGTTCCGACACCGGTGTGCACGCTAATATCTGGAATACGTTACCCGACCACACCAGACAGCCACCGCGAAGGACCAAACACGCCCACAGGCCCAGCACGCACATCCCCCCAAACACAGGCCACGCTGCCCCACGTCACAGCACAGAAGCTTCGTCACGGGAAGTGCCAATCAGACGGCCAGACCCTGGCTGAGCCCGTCACTTGTCACGCGCCCAGAAAGCCACTGCCGTCCCCGGGGAGGCAACACTTACAAAAAGGCAAACTGCCACTGTGCAGCCCCGGTAGGCACATTTTTAGAGGACGCAAACATTCATGTCATCTTGTCTGCGTTTTTTCTGCTCCCAAATATGCTAGATGAGAATTTTTAAAAGGGACTAAAATTCCAATGTCCCGCCCTCCCAAACTTTAACAAAAGCTTTTTCAGCATACTTTCAGAATGTCTGTGTGAAGGACGAAACAGCTGAAAAGGAAGAAACTGGTGGAGGGGGGGGGGCGCTGGCGGTGAAATACAGCAACAACAACAAAAAAAGCCCCAGAAAATAGATATTAAGTTGTCAAATCCATGATCTCAGAAAGAACTGCAGACAGCGTCTGGCTTTTTACTGAAGACTCGCTGCACCCAAGCCCAGGGGAGCCCCAGGCAGGCAGGCCTGGGGCTTCCCCAGGGCTCAGAGCGACAAGGCCAGAGCGGCCTGCAGGACTCGGTGACAGCCTGCGGCTCCAGTGGCCCCCCACGACCTCAGCAGATTAGGCCCTTTCATACCCACGTGTGGTCGCTCTGCTCCCCACACGGTCGCACACGCACCCCCCACCTCTGACCTCTCCTCAGGCCGCCAGCAGGATTGCCACCCCGAGCACTGACTCTCTGTCAGGGGAAACGCTGGGAACAAAGTTTCGCAGACGCCGAGCGGAGCTCAGGCGGCAGGTCCAGCCCATTGGGCCGGCGAGATGCTCGCTGCTCCAGGCAGACTAAGGCAGGGAAACAGCCTCTCGGCCTCGACAGATTGCAACCCCCCGGGCCGGGAGCCCTGGCCGAAGAAGCAGGGTCGTTCCAGCACGTTGGCTGTAATTTCGGTAAGATTCCCCACCTTGTCAGTGGGCCTCAGAGCCGCGACAGCCTTCCTGTCACAGCCTGGAGGCTTTGCCTGCCTTGACGTTAATAGGCTTCGATCAAGAATTAAAATTTTAAAGAGAACTTCAGAACTGTGTGTGCCAATGAGGAATAAATGTTTCTATATATTTTGAAAGATAAAATTAAATAATCAAGCTTTTCAAGCGGATTAAATTCCATGTGTCCTATCTATGTGGTCTGTGATCTGTGTGCTTTTCTACAGTTGATACAATTTAGCTGATACAGTTCCCAAATATTTTCTCCCTCTTGGAAACAAATTTACAACAATGCATATGCTCTCCAAGTAGCAAGTTCCGGTTTACATTGGGAGCTTCCGTGTTAAAGACGAGTCGATGTGGCTGGGAGGGCAGATCCTGCCCCACTGCTCCCTCGGTACTAGATGAGGGAGGGGGGGCGTTCAGCAAGGTGAGCAGCATGGGCCACGCCGGGTCCATGTGGCTGCGACAGGCTGGCACAGCCCTCGGGTCGCCCACTAGTGAGAGCTCCCTGAGTGGGGCGCCCTCACTGGTTGCGGAAGGGCTAAATAAAACAAGGCACCCGAGAGGCAGAACGCAGGGCCTGCCGGGAAGAAGCACCGATGGCAGCCCGCTGGGGAGGCGGGGGTGGCGGCGGGAGGGGCGGGGAGGGGGGCACTGACCATCTCTGTACCCCTACCCAGAGGTGCCCCGAAAGTGGGTGCCCACGATCACTGCAGAAGGCCTGACAATCTAGCCTTTCACGAACCAAAACCCCATCCAGGTCTGTGGGAACGACGCGGGGCCGGGGGTGCGGCGGGGTGGGTGGCTCGGCCAGGCACGTGAGAACTTCAGCGTAATGGAGGCTGAGTGGGCATTTCTGTGATTAGTCTCGACGTTGGGGACACTGTGGGCTGGCTCTGACAACCCAGATAAAGCTACTCCATCCTGAGCTTGTGGATATGTGAACGTGCGATTTGGTAACGAATCAACAAAAGGCTCAGAAAATCGTAAAGGGGGCTGACGGTCCTAACCAGATGGACAGGAATGAGACCACGTGGGGCTGGCAAGCCAGCATCCGGCTAAGGACCAGCAGGGAGAGGGGCAGGCAAGGGGCGGCCCCCCTCGGTAATCAAAGACCCCACCGAACACGGCACAGGTAATCAAAGCTCTAGCGCCTTGATTGAAAGCCGTCAGGTTAATGTCGGCTCAGGCCCCGGTGATCGTTTGTCCTGTGTCAGAGCGGCACTTAATTTTCTCCCTGTAGAGCTGAGCGAGAACGGGCAGGTGGAGGAGCGGGGCACCCCACACTCTGATCTTCCTCCCTGCACCTCCGCCCTCCTCCGGAGCACCTGCGCGACCTCCCTGCGGACGCCCGCCTGGAGGCCCCGGTCCCGGACAGGGCTCACCTTGGCGCCCGGACCTCCTCCACCTGCCCATCCAGCCTCTGAGCCCGGGATCAGGAGGCTGTGGGTGAGCTGCTCTGGGGCCCACGGGGAGCGTACCCCAGAAGGGCAGCCGACATGGGTCGGGGTGCCGCTGGTGCCACTGTCCCCCAGCCCAGGGTTGGGGTGTACTGCCTCGGGACCCGCCCGAGGTTCTAACCCTGGTTCTAACCCTGGACCCACCAATCAGCCCTCAGTCCCTGAGGTTCGCTTCCTGAAACTGGGATAAATGTAGCACCTGCCCCCATGAAGAGGCCGCAAGGACGAAAGGAGTGGGGCACTCAGAGCCCGTGCCCACCACGGTGCCTCACGCTGCTGGCGGGACACCAGCCACACTCAGAGCCAAGGCTGCCCACTTCCGGTTCCATGTTGCGGCAGGGGACCAGGCACAGCCCTCGCCCACGGGGTCGTGATCAGGGAGTAACTTACGGAGAAACAGCAGGAGCCCCTCTACTCTTCCACTGGGGGTTCTCCCTCCTCACGGACCCCATGGGTCTGCCCCCACTCAGTGCAGGGCCCAAGCTCCTGGAGTCTCGGGTCATCGTGACGTGTCTGTGCACTCCGTGAGGGCTGGACCTCCCTTTGCCCCTTGAGACGCCCAGGACAAGGCCTGGCACTTGGAGGCTGATGTCCCCCAGGGGACACATGGAAGTGTCTGGAGGCACGTTTGACTGTCACAACTGGGGGTGCTGCTGGAGTCTACAGGATGGGGTCAGAGAAGCTGCAAACATCCTGCCACGCAGAGGACAGACTGCGACAAGTGGGCAGCATCCACACTGTCGCCGTGGCGAGGCCCTGGCTAGAGAAACGGCATCAGGTGAGTCCAGCAAGCTCCACCGAAGCCCCGCCTGGACCTCACCTCAGGGCAGACAAACCTGGCCTCCGGCAGGCGCAGCGGCTGGGAAAAGCCAGGGACTCAGTGTCCTCGTCACAGCAAAAACTCCAACAGGAGAGAAAGACCGAAGACGTACCATGATTTTTAAAAGTGAAAGTGGGGTGTGGCCCTCGAGCAGCCGACAGAGCAAGCCAGACCCAGCCCTGACCCCCACACAAGCAAGCCCCACGGTAGACGGTGAAAGGGAGCCCGCCAGGGGCGTAACCTGGACAGGAAGGCCCCACTCCCCTGGGCAGGGCCGGGCCCAAGCCAGGAGGCTTCCAGAGTGGCCCACTTTCTGGAAGGTGGCTTCCAGCCATGTCTGCCTTCTTTAGGGAAAAAAATACGGATGCGATCTAGGAAAGGGGACCTATGTGTCCTGGGGTCCCACGTCTGAGCATGGCGGTCCCCCTGCACTTCCTGCTTCTCCAGCCACTTGGGTTCCAACCCCCGCCACATGCACATGCTCACGAACTCACCGATCTACCCCGTGGTGCAACTGTGGGTAGAAGGGACATCGTGGCAGAACGGGCGCTGCCCTCAGGTAAAGCCCTCCCCAGCGCACACGCACGCACACATACGTGCACTCTCCTGTACACACATACACACACCAGCACCGCCACATCTGAGCCCCCAGCGGGGACACTCCCCGGCTCAGCGCTCCATCCGCCCGCACGTCCGGCTCCAGGCTCAGCTGGGCCGCCCGCCCCTCAAAGGGCACTCAGCCACAGTCCCTCCCCTTGACCGAAGGCCTCTCTCCCAACAACTCCCAGCCGGATTCCACACCGCCAGGTAGAATATACCGTGAGCCCCGCCGGTCAGAGGAGCCCTCCACCACCCCCCTTGTCCTGGGACCACTCCTCCCGCCAGTCCCTGGGCACCTCGGCAGCAGCATGTCCTAGAGGGAGCTCCCACCCTCAGGGCAGGGGTGGGACCCCAGCTCGAGAGCCCTATGGCACAGAGGAGTCCCTCCAATGCCAGGGAACCTGTGCCCAGCATTTAGGTTCGACTCGCCCTTCGACCCTGGGACATGGCCTCAGGCCGCCTGACTGCCAGGGCCGTTCTCCCCAAAACCTAAGGTCTCGCGTGGAGACAGGATGAAGCAGCGCCAAACACTCACCGGCTCCAAGTCCCGGCAGAGGTGCCGGCAGACTTCTGTCCTCAGCGTGGACAAAAGTCGACCTGCACAAACCTCACTTCTGTCTCCCAGCCTGCACCAAGCCTCCCTTTAAATAATGCTGAGAACAAAATGCAAGCTGATATTTCAGCTTACTTAAAAGGCTTATTAACACACTGAATCCAACGATGTTAAAAAGCTATAATCGTCCTCATTCAAACAGGAAAAATAAATCTATCTGCTTTCTTCTTTTATGATCCTTCTTCCAAAGGAAAAAAAAAAAAAAAACAAGTTCATCCGTATTCTCCAGCACGCCATCCCCATCGTTTCCTCCCTCCGTCCCAGGCGCTCTAGAAACACCTGTGCCGCTCGGTGCCGACTTCTGAGCGGAAGGCAAGCCCGTCTAGGGAGGACCGCTCTCCCTACGCCAGGAACCAGCTCGTCTTGCTCAAAAGGGGTCTGGGGTTCACCTGAAGGGTCTTGTGAGTTTTAGGGATCTGAGTTGATGGAGATGTCTTTGGGTACCCAAGGCAGAGTAGACCAGCAAATCAGTCAGTTTTGGGGGGCTCAGCAGGCAATGACTCCACATCTCGGCACCGCCTTCAGCACCAATGGGCTACCGTGGCTCGTGGGGTGCAGATACTGGCCACGCCCCTGCCCGCTCCCATACAGGGTTTTTGGCTTCCGGCATGGACCAGAGCAGTGTGACGCGGCTCCCCACCTGCCCTGAGTCTTCTGGGAAGACAGACCCCACCAGCAGTGAACTTGCCAAGGGACGATGATCTGACGCCTGCTCAGAAGTTAAGCACTCCAGGCACAGAACAAGATGGGCTTTCAGGGCAGTGGTCCGAGAGCGCACACATTTACTGAAAGGGCTTTCTCAGGTTCTCCATAATTACCGCTGTGTCTCCAGGAACTATCTCCCCGAACCCAGTTTAGAGTGAAAGCGCTTTAGAGGCTTTCTCTGCAGACGACACGGGAGGTACTAACCTCTTTCATAGGCCCAGATGTTAAGTTCATTTTCATCCCATTTATGCAAATTTCATTTGAACAGTAAATCAAAAGAAATCTTAAATCATTGTACACTATTTAAAAATGCATACTGAATCCGGTTTCCTTGCAGCGATATTAACATAAAGCCACAGCGAGGGGCTGAATGGGGCGGGCAGGTGTCATGATCTAGTCTCCCACACCACGACCCCCAAAAGACCCAGGGTCCCTGCCATCGTCCAGATCCAGCAGCTCTGGACACCCGGTCACAACCACATTCAAGCTTTGTCAGACTGAAGGTGTTCTGCAAGTCGAAGCCTTCTAAAAGTTTTCCAAACTTTGGGTAAACAGGGGTCCCTTAGTCCAGGGATCCGGCATCCATGTCGTGTCTGGCCAGAGGCACTACAGAGTCCCCCAGGCAGGCACCCCGGGGTGCGGCTCAGGGCAGCGCCTTGGTCCTCAGCAGGGGCCAGCGAACCCTGGAGCTCCGCGGGCCTGCGTGTGTCAGAGCCAGGCTGCCAGCGCCATCGCCATCGTTACCACGCAGATCAGCCAGGCGGTTAATGGTGGAATCAGGAGACATTTGCACTCCGCTATCAGGATGACATCATAACTAAGGCAGCCTTCAGCCAGAAGCCCCAGGCTCTCCCGGAGCAGAGGCCAGAGGGCTGCGGGGCGCCCCCCTGCGACTCCCCGGGGCCAAATGAGGAGTCCCCTGCCCCTGCCTGGCAGGGTCCTGGGTCCAGCCTCCAGCAAGTTCCCAGAGAACTGGAACTAAGGAGACAGTTTTCTCCCAAGCAAATCGACTCCCCCCTACCCCCGCCAGGCTCTAAAAACTACAAATAATAATAATTACAATATATTATGTATTTTTAATAACATTTGAGATGCTATAAAACCACTTTCCTGGACAGGCAGGGGTTGGCATTTTCTGAAAGCAGCTACAATTTGGCCGTAGAATTTATGGCATTTCCCACAGAATTGTCAATCTCTCGGTGACCCTGTCTTGAGCAAACAAGCAGTGCACTCGTTCCAGCAACAGAAGAAACAGAGGACGCTAGAGGAGCGGGCGAGCTGCGGAGAAGCCCTTCCTGCTCTCATTTTGGTCGCTTTTCTTTCTTTTTCATGCACAGGCGACCACACACACGCACTCACAGCCAGAGACACAACCCTCCGAATAATGGGGAAGGACTGGGAGAGGAGTGGCATCTCGGCGCGACCAGCGGCAGCAGCCCCGCGGGCCGCTCGTTGGCTCACAGTTCTGCCCTCTCCGCGCCGCCGGTGGGACCGGCCGCCCACCCCGACCCCGACCGGAGGCGCCCAACTCCACCGCGCCCAAAGATCGCCTCCCGAGCTCGCTACAGGTACACGTGGCCCAAACGCCTCACCTGCCCCGAAAACTCAGCAGACAGAGGGGGAAAAAAGTTGCGGGAGCTGCCGGCCCGAAGCCGGCAGCCTCGGGCTCCCGTCCCCCAGCTACGGAGCGGCCCGCCGCGGCCCGCCGCGGCCCACCCGGCCCCGCACGGCTCGGCGCACCTCGCCCGCGGGCTTCGCGCGCTGACCCCAGGGCACACCGAGGCCACGGCTGGGCACTTACTTGGCACCCGCTTTCGAACGTGCAGGTCCTCGCGGTTTTCAAACAAGTTTCGGGGAGGAAGAAGGAGGCAAAAAAAAAAAAATCCAATTATGCAAATGGCTCCGGACTGGGAGGCGCGCGCCGGATCGGAGGCGGCTACCGCACGAGTTCGGGAGCAGCCGGGCCGGCAGATTTATGGGGCGCGTCACGGCTACGCCAGGTCCCGCCGCCGAGCATCGCGAAGTTCATTAAAGCGGTAATGTCCACTTTCCCGGAGACCTTCCGCGCGGTCTACTGCCTCACGGTCCAACCCGACCCCGCGGGCGGGGGCGCTGTCCCCCAGCCTCTCTTCCTCCCTCTTTTTGCCCCCCTCTTTTTCCTCTGTCTTCCCACCCCCCCCTTTCCTCTCTTTCGTCTCTTTAAGTCGCCTGCCTTCCACTCTGAACAATGAACAAAGATGTGAGTGATGGGAAAAGATCGCCCCCTCCCAACCCCGGCCGCCAGCAAAGCCGAGCTGAAAGTACGAATCCAGTAGCTAATATCAAACTGGAAAGAAAACAGTGCACTCACAGCACCCCCCACCCACCACCACTAAACGCGCGCCCGCCCGCGCGCGCGCGCACACACACACAGACACAGACACACATACACACACACAGACATGCACGCGCGTGCGCGCTCACCCCACCCCAAGTTCACCTAAGCCCTGGCTGGAGACGGGGGCGCCGAGGCCAGGGCTCCAGGGGCTGCCCGACTCGCGGGGGACACAGGAGGCAAGGGTGGTGAGCACTCCAGCCCAGCTCGCTTCCCGCAGCCCTCCCACCCTCTTGCCCCCGGCCCCCTCCCCGCAGCTACACCGCCGGCGGCCCGCTCCGGCTGCCCGGCCGGATGGCCCGATGCGCTCAGCAAACGCGGCCCCTGTCGGATTGCCGCTAAACTGCACGGCGGCGGCGGCAGCGGCCCGAGAAGGCACAGGAGCCCGAGGCCGCCCGCGCGCTCTCGCCCCTCCCGGCCGGCCGCCCAATGCCCCTGCCCTGCTACCGCCGGCGCGCGCCCTGCGCCCCCTCCGGCACCCCACGCCCTAGGCGCCCGAGCCCCCCAGGCCCGGACGCCGCGCAGCCGCCGTATTTTCGCTAAAGTGAAAATGAAGGCAGCTGACAAATCACGTCTCCTGTGAGCATTCGTTAGACATAACAATATCCGGCAAACAAAACCCAGCCGGGCTGCAACCTCCGCGCGGGGCTGAGATCTGACCGCTCGCACCTCGCCCCCGCGGCGCCCCAACCGTGGGGTGGTGCCCACGCTCCCCAAGAGGCGGACAGGAGGGACGCTCACACCACAGGAATGAAAAGGGGGGCACAACTTTCCACCTGTCCCCCAGGAGAGCCCTTCTGGAGTTTACTCCGAGGAGTTGGGGGTTGGGGGGACAGTCTCTCCCTGCCCCGCACCCCCTTCCTTTCTTTTTTCTAACTTGCCGGTGCTTGTGTTTCCACCTTTGGCTTCACAGTCATCCATCTATATGGAGATATCTATATTTTAAATTATTTGCAAAACTGCAACAGATGGGCGCGTGGAGATCTGGACACTTTCCTACTCACCATCAAAGAAAAGCTCCCCCCCCCTTTTGCCTAAAATACATCCCGGTCCCGCCCACGGCTGTTTTCCTCAATTCCTCATCTTCAAAAAATAATAATAATAACGTCTTGACGCAAACAGGAAGGTTTATCAGCGCAGATCACTGCCCCCCAGTCATACATCTGGTCTGGGGGGGGGGGGCCCTGTTCCCCCAGACTGCGCTCTTCCCAGACACCCTAGACCCTCCACTCCCCGCCTTCCAGACCCCCGCGCCCGCACCCCTCACTCTGGCCCCATTTCGCAGCCCAGGCTGCGGGTCCCTCCGTAACCTGTTACTTATTTCTTTCTTGGTTCCTATCCTTGGCCCCCGGCTGGGCCCCAGGGCCGGAGCGGGGCCGGGGCCCACGCTGCGGGCGCCGCCTGCGCTGGCGGGCACTGCAGCCTCGCTCGGTGGTGGCGCGGACCCCGCATCCCGGCCTGCCGCGCCCCCGCCTGGGCCTCGCTGGGCTCCCGGGGCGCAGGAGGCCAGTGAACACACAAAATGGCAGGTCTCCGCGGCCCCGGGCGCCCGCAACTTTCACACACTGTGAGCATCAGCTAACTTTGATCTTTTTTTAAAAATGATTACAAATTACCCTCTCCCTCCCCCCCCCCAGCACACCCGCGGCGGGGGCCGGATACCGTAGCAAGCCAGGAAGGGAGAGAGGGAGCGAGGGCGCCCGCATCTCCGGCACTGGGGAAAATGGGGAAAGTCACTTGAGCAGAAGTTTGCGCAGCTTCCCCCTCCTCATGCGACCCCCAGACCCCTGCGAAAGTTTCCCGGGGCCGAGAGCGCGCCGCCGGCTCGGGCGGGGGCGCAGCTGGGCCGGGCGCTGGGTCCCACCGGCGCGCCCGGCGCCAGGCCCGGTGACTCCTTTTCAAAGTAACGGTCCGGGGGCCGCTGGTGGGGGAGGCGGTGGCCCAGGCGAGGGTCCCACTCGCCACCGAAGTTCGCCAGAGCCATGGGTGTCCGGCTGCGGTTGCTTTCTCGGCTTCTTCCTCTTTCCCCCCTGCTGACAGCTTCTCTTGCCAACGTCACCACCACGGCTATTTAATTAGACCGTATTTTTTAATCGAGATGGGGCCAGAAGGAACCGGGCGCAGGCCTCGCCGAGACGGGGAGGGGGAGGGGTGGGGGCCACGCCAAGAGTCCGAACTCACTTTGCCACCTCCAGACACCGCCCCCACCCCCGCGCGCCCAGCGTGCCCCCACCCCACCCCAGCGCCGCCTCGCTCCGCCGTCCCCCCCCCCCACCTTTGTTTTCCGTACCTTAAACATCGAGACACGGGCGTCGGGAGCAAACTCGGGCACGTAAACGGAGCGTTGTAAAAGATTGTGTTCAATGAATAATGAAACATGTCCACATGATTGACTTGATCATTTTCCGGGGCTGAGGGGGGACCGGCGCCCTGCTAGCGCGCCTCTGCCGCCCGCCCGGCGGA